>CAUYRH010007583.1:0-28539 GCA_963574655.1 Perodicticus potto
GCGCCTGTAGTCCCAGCTACTTGGGAGGCGGAGGCAAGAGACTCGCTTGAGCCCAGGAATTGGAGGTTGCTGTGAGCTGTGATGCCACAGCACTCTACCCAGGGTGACAGCTTGAGGCTCTGTCTCAAAAAAAAAAAAATAAACTTCTCTTTGTTGCCCTGAGACATGTGCAGGTTACTCTGCTTTCTACTCATGCTGGCTGTGCTGCTCCAGTTTTATTCTCAGTTTCCACTCACTTTGACTTTCAATTACCACTATGCCTCAGTTGAACTTTCTAGCTCAGCTGAGTAATCAAACCGAGTCAACTGGGTTCAGGGAACAGAGACCCCCAACTCTCAACAAGGGAATTAGGATTTTGCTTTTATTTCTCATTAGCAATATGTTTTTCTTTTCTTTTACCTCATGGATCTCAAAACCAAAGCACCAGATGCTAAACACCTTTCCCTCTGTGTGCCCTTTCAGAACCCAGAGCATTCTGGAGCAGTTGCGATCCTGCTGAGTCTGTTCAGTGCTCCAGAACAGTTGTTATAACGGCCAGTCCCCCGCCCTGTGATCACCAGCCCTGCCATCTGGTCCTGAGGTGCACACAGGAGCCAGCCTGGTTCTGAGCATTTTTGGGTTTTTTTGCAGTTTTTGGCCAGAGCTGGATTTGAACCCACCACCTCCAGTATATGGGGCCAGCCACAGGTGCAACCCTGTTCTGGGCATTTTTGTACCAATCTCCTCAGATCCAAAATACACACATTTTAATGACAAAAAGCTACTTTAAATGCTTGACATATTTTAAATTTTCTTTTATGGTATAGGGAGAAACACCACTCTGCCAGCTGTGTGGGAAAAAAGGATGAGTTGCCACTATTGCTGCCCTGGTCAGACCAGGTCAGACCTGGAAACATTTCTCATTTATGAGCTGATTCCCTCCACACGATTATCCCAAGTGAGAGGGACTGTCACTCCCGCCCTACAGATGAGGAAGCTGGAATTTAAAACTTGTGGAAGGTCACACAGCCTGAACTGGCCACTGACCTTAAGGCCCCTACCCACCTGTCCCCCCACGTCACCCTCCCCCCCATCCTCCCAAGGAAGAAACTTTCATAGAGTTTCTTTCCCCTTATCTGTTCAGTTTTGTCCATAAATATAAAGAAACATTCTACTGAAGGGAGCCCGGGACATGCTGAGCCTGAGGCTTCAGCCCCAGGGAATTCCTCTTGTACCAAGGTCCTGTAGTCAGTTATCTAGCTTCGTGTCTGCTTGGTGGAAACCATCTGTCCTGGTGGGGCCTTTACCCCAGATGTGGTCATGGTTCTAGGGTGGGTGGGGTGACAGTGACATCTGCACTGCAGGGTGGAGCATTTCCCATATGGTGACCTGGAGAAGGATATGTCCAACCTCACCGTCAGGCAGGCATCAGGGACCATGTGGAGGTTCCCCTCCAGCCTCCCTCTTTTTCACTCTTGCTCTGGCCTTGCCCTGGACTCCTCTGCAGTGCAGGGGTTTCTAAGTCAGCAGATTTAAGAGACAGATGTTGGATGTCACCCTTCATCATCTGGTGTGCCTGACATGCCAAAGACAGCAGTTTCCGCAGCGGGTGCTACCACACCCGCATCCCAAGAGATGTCCAGGTGGCCTTAGCTGGACCAACAAGCAGGCAGGGGCATTCAGAGCTGTCCTGGCTGTGGCATGGAGCCTCCTTCTCCAAGAATGAGACCGAGACACCTGCCTTATCACCTGCCATCCTGGGACAGACAGCACCCAGCCCCACCAAACAAACCAACTTTGAGCAAGGTAATAGAAAGTCAGAAAAATTATTTTCTGCTTTTTTTTATTTTAGATGATTGCAGATGGGAGAAGGAGAAAAGAAATAGCCATCCAAGTTCACAGAGGAGTTGTATCTCCTGTTACCTATGGGCTCAAAAATCCCTTTTATTCTTTTACAAAAAGTATAATAATAACCAAACTTTTAATAACTATCCATGGATTGGACAAAGCAGAGTGCTAAAAAGAGTTTATTCACAGCCCCTCCCTGAGGGCTGGCAGGCAGGGGCCCCCCATCTTCCTCCAGCACTTTCCCTGCCTTACCCAAACTGAACCCAGAATTTCTACCGACAGTTTTTAGCCATGTAAGTTTTTCTTCCCTGACTCCCCCCACCTTGTGTCGCTGACAATGTCAGAGTGGGAGGAGATGGTGACCTCTGCGCCTGTGATTAGGGCTCAAGCCCGTTGCTCAGTGCCTGGGAATACAACTTTCTCAGGATGTTTGAAGTGTCAAGTCCAATCTAAAATGAAATTCACGTCTTAATCTCTCTCTCATAATTAGCACATGTGGTATTGGTTGCACGTGGAGTCCAGGACACAGTGAGTGCGAACAGCCGGGTGGCGCTAGGTCAACCCAAGTGCTGCGTGGGGAGCGGGCCTGACTGGCCTCCTGCCAACCTCCTGCCGCCCAGGCCGGCTGTTTACATCTCGGTGCTTTCTCTGCCACTTACTAAGCCACCAGGGGAAGATGAAAAATTCTCATACTCATGGTGCATAAGTAATTTGACCAGATGCCAAGAAAGTGGCCCGAGGCCCACCATGCAAAACTGATCATGGAATTTTGCCTTTATTTGGGCACCAGGAGAATGAAAGAACGTGAACAAGGAAGAAGATTGGAAACCATGGCACCTTGTGATGAAAACTGCAGATTTGTTTTTGACCTTGAGCGGCTAAGGGGCTTATCCTTACATTTTGCTGATGATGAAAGGAAGCCTGGACCAAGGACACTTACTCACTCAAAGGATGTGCCACTCACAGGACACAAGACACACGGGGATGTGGGCAGTGCCTGGGCCTGGCATCCCTTTCTGTCCAGCCACACACCCTGAAGAGTGACTCACCCTTGGGCATATCAAGTGGTCAAACGTACTGCTACTACACTGTGACTGGCTGATTCTTTTCTAAAAAGGCAGAGAGAAATATGTATTTTATTATTTCTACATGCAGAAACAGGCTTTTTTCTTGGCTTTTTCTTGGCCAGGTTTGCAGGCAGCTGGCTGTTGTTCTATTCAGAAAGCAACATAAAAATTAGGCTCCTCTGTGTTTGCTCCCTTGTGTTACCTCTATTACAACTGTGGCTTGTATTTTAAGTCCAGGTTTTACCTTCCTTGAAGGTTTACTCTTGTAAAGCGAAGCTGAGAAGCTGTAGGGCAATAGAAAACTGGAATTCCATAGCACAAAAAGGCAAAAATTTTTTTCACAAAGACAGGAACACTTTTTGCTGATACTGAGATGGGTTAGGTGTTGGCCTGATGCCACATCCTGCCTCTGACACATCTAGTGTGTCACAAGCAACCCAGCCATTGAAAAGGCAATGGCAGGAGAAACACGGAGGTTCTCCTGAGCAGCGGGCAGGAGTGTGAGGGGCTGTGGAAGGCATGGCCCTGCCAGGCAACTGTGTCTGCAGTGAGATACCCCCAGCCCTCCCACCTGGGCCTCAGGTGCCCCAGCCAGGACAGAAAGACTCAGAGTCTGACTCAGGAAGCCCCTCCAGGGCCATCCTTGTCACCATCGCTCAGTACCAGTCCCTGCCAGTAGCTGCTGAGGCTCTGCGCTTTACTCTATCAAACACGAACATTAAACTAAAGCCTCAAACTCACCTCTCTGTGTGGGTTGACAGCTCTGGCTCCACAACAGAAGGTAATTTAGCTGAAAAGTGAAAAACACCCCTGACATGGGAGAGTGGTGAGTCGTAATCATACCCTGAGCCTGCACAGAGTGCCTGGGAGCCTCCAGCTACACGAGAGGGCAGAGGCCGAGAAAGCAAGTGCTGACCCAGGCTCTTGAGCTGATTAGTGACAGAGGAGGACCAAAGTCCCACCTGAGCAAGGGACCCCCAGATATCCAAAGCCACTGGGCTGGACAAGCAGGCTGAGCTGTGCTTTCTGTGCCCAGAGCTCTCTGCCCCATAACATCCTCACCTGACCCACTCGGCCAGACAAGTTCACTCTTCACTATTCAGCCAGACTGACCCACACTGGGTGGTCGAGGAGCACCTAGGGTCTCTTTAGCCACTGTACATCATGTCCTGGGATGTCTGTGCCAGGAAGATCTGTTCAGCAATGAGTCAAACTCCTATTTGAATGCAATTAAATAACATAGAAAGCACACGCCATAATCTATGTGCGAGGTGTCATTTGGTATTCGTGCAGGAAACGTCTTGTTCCTGAGACAGGTAGCACAGTTCTGGGCTTCTGGTATCTTTCTGGTTAGCACTTGCCAGTAGTCTCAACCCAACCGAACTTTCCTCTTGGAATAATGCTATTTTGATGAATTTGGTAGTTCTGAAAATCTTTCTGCAATAACCATTGTAAATCTGTTTAAACAGATTTTTATATCTTGACGGAGCCTTCAACATCACCTAACTGGTTTTGATTTGAAAATAATTAAAAGCCTTTCTGACTTAAAATTGTCCCCAATGACCCAAAATCTCTACTCATGCTTAAATGGAGTAAAGGCGTTGATTCAGCCATTTAAAAATATTTAAGTGTCCACTATGTTTCACACACTCAGCTAAACATTGGAGCAAGCAGACAGGTCCGAGCCATTAGGGCACTACTTTTCTGGTCAGGCTTCTCGTCACATGCTCGTCACCTCACATCCCAATCCTCGGCACAGAGGTGCCGACGGATGCACATGTCTGCTACTGACAGAAAGCCACATGTCCACTGTAGAACTCAGTAGAGCTCCCCAGGGATGAGCTAGAAGACACTCTGCTGTCCTCAAACCTCCCCCCACCAGAGGTCACTGTGCTGGGGCCTGGGCTGTGCAAGCCTTGGCCTCCTCAGCAGGACAGAAGCCCACCTACATCCTGCCAACCTTGATATCACTTTCCTTAGCTCCTTACTGTGGACTGTGGAAACTTGTGACAAGCTTCACTATTGAAGGTAATGATGACCTCAACTTTATATTTTTAAAAAATAATTTCTCCTCCTTCTTTCTCCTCTCCTAAATTCAAAGACATCCTTTTCTTAAAGACCAAGGGGAAAATCTGGTTAAACATTAAACAAATGCACTTGGGAACAAATTAACCAAAACCAAAGCAGCAGCGTGACCAGGTGAACAGCACAGGGCCAGCTGTCTCAGCATCCCATGGGGGTGGCCTTAGAGGCCCCTCAGAGAGGCCTGGGTGCAGGGGCAAGTGGTGCCTGGCTAGTGCTGGCTACAGACCAATGCCAAGGCATGGCCTCTGTTTGGGAAACAGCACAGGTGAGGTCTTAAGCAGGGATGGCCTTCCCAGCCTTGCAGCCCACCAGCCTCTCAGTCCCTACACCACAGACAGTGGTTGTTTCAAGAGATTCTGGAGCAGAAGCAGGTTCCACCTGGCTCTGCAGGCCCATGGGGTTGAGCTCCAGACCTGGCCACCTGGCTGGACAGGAGGAAGAAAGAGCCCATAGCTCAGAGCCCCTGTCAGGGGACAGACTCTGCTGGTCTTGCTGCCTCCTCAGACAAGGCTTTGTCATTGCTGTTTTCTTTGGACTCTCTTCATGGGGGTGGGGGTCATTATGCATGTTGAACTGCTCCAAGTGCTACCTCTGTCCATAGAGACTCTAACAGATGCTGTAAGAGCCAGATTGATGACAAGCCCAAACCAATTAGAGCCCTAACTGTATACCTCCCTTCCACAATTTCTTTTCTCGTCTGAATTAAATTCCTAATGTTTACAAGCACAAATATCTATGTGTGCTCTCATCAGAAATGTGCAGCAGTCAGTTTCTGAAGGTTGAGACTGGGGTCTGGACCCCCTGCACTGAGTGGCACTCACAGGGTCCTGCAATAAGCCTCATGTGGAGACTGGACTCCGCTCCTTGTGCAGTGTGGGCGAACATGCAGACTCACGATGTCGCTTCCCTGGCCTGCCGAACCTCCTCTGACAGGTTCATGTTGGGCCTTTTTTATTTGTTGCATTTACATGCTGAATTTCTTGTTACACCCCCAGGATTAAACTTTGGTTCTGCCTCTGGCTCCTGAACCAGTAACCTGAGACTTAGTTAAGGACGCTGAGGCCTGACCTCCATGCCTGCATGTGACCACACAGGGAGCCCCAGCCTTCCCCCCTCTACATGGCTCCATCTCTCCCATGGCATTTCATCATCATCCATCTATTGTATTTGATTGACTTGCTCATCTTCCTTCTCTCCAGAGATTAATTCCCATGAGAGCACAGCTTTTCTCTATTTGCTCATGACAGTACCTCCCCCCCACACACCAGTGCCTAGAATGGTGCCATGGGAGCCAGACAGGTGTGTGTTGAGCAAGCATCCAGCCCAGCATAGCCAATGCCACTGCATGCAAACCCATTCCGTGAGCCCAGGAATGCTGGCAGAAGATCTCAGCCCAGCAGGTAGGGTGCCAGCCTCCTAGGCCCTCCCTCCAGCCCCTTTCAACTCAGAGCCCACATCACACCCGCTGCCCCTGTGGCATCAGGCTGACATGACCAGACCAGACAGTGCACAGACAGCTCACGTTTGTCTTTTGAGGCTGGGTTATACCTCTTGCATGGGCTGTGAGCCAAACCAGGGCCTGGTTGCTGCCCTCCAGCCCTTTACTTGGGCTCTCAGATGACGCCCCAGCGAGGGTCTCATGCCTGTCACTGACACCCCACTGACCTCCCCACATCTTGTGCCCCTTGCCCTGCTGCCTGGAGCCAAGCTCTGCTGCAGCCCTAGGGTGGGGTGTGGGCTGATTGTCTTCAATCCTCAGTCTTCAGCCCTCAGTCTTAGGCCCCATTCTGAGCCCCCATCCCCAGCCCTAGTTCTGCCCTGCCCCCTCCTGCCATCCCAGCACCTGCCTGGCCCAGCTACCTCTCCGTGGCCAGTTCCCAGGCACCTGAGAAAATAGCCCATTCTCTGTGTTGTAGAAATTTACTTTAAATGTATTTCCCAGCTATTATTTCATAGGAAACCAGCAAGACAAAAAATTACATAACAATATAATTTGTTTGCCTCAATATGTATTGTCTCTGCTATGAACTGTGGCTCCTCTCAGGACATGCACTTCTCCCTGAATAGGAGCTCCCAGACAGTAGTGGCACCTGTCCCACTTAGTTTATGTGGGAACAGTGGGAACAGCACAGCCTGGTCGTTGGAGTCCCCGTCTTGAGGCCCAGACCTGCACGGCAAGCGCTCCCAGACCACGCCGACACTAGCGTCTGAGGAGCACGCTTTGCAGAATATGCTCCAGTGCTCTGCACAGAAGGTATTGTATCAGTTCATGCTGGCTGCTTCACACAAAGAAGTGAACGTTCTTCATTCCTATTTACAAACAAGAAAATTAAGTCTAGTTAGTTAGAAAAGAAACTCACCAAAATGTGTAAGACAGCAGAGACATCTACAGGAGGCCACGGCGGGGCTCTCAGCCACTCAGAGCCTCTCAGCAGCCCACTCTCACCATCCAGGCCCACACGTCTTCCCTTCCCCACAGACCAGTCTCCCCTCACTCTATCCACATGTGACAACCCGTGATAAAGGTACACCACAGGAATCTAAAATAAACTTAGAACTTATCTCCAGTGAAATTTCCAGAGACCAAGAACCACTTAATACAACCAGAATGCATTCCCCATGGTCACTAGTTTCATAAAGGGAAGTTGTTTTCCAGCATTTCATGTATATTCATAGTCAGAAATATACAGGTCACAGCAGGCTAAGTGCATGTGGGCACAACAAACACTCAGTCCAGCACATCATAGAGATTTTGTTGCTAAATTTATGGCCAAAGGTGTCTGTTTATTGCCGTCCTGGCCCTTTGTAGGGCTGAGGGACAAAGCAGAACACTGGGGCACTTAGAGCTTTGAAATAAAGGCAGAATTTTTAAGATAACTTTCTTGAAGTATATTTTCTTTCTTTTATGGTACAATAAATGTAGGTTATTATTAACTATGATAGTTGATTAAAATATACAAATATTAGCAGGGTGGTCAACAAACCAACGTGGTCACAATTCCTCTAAATTCAGGAATGAAGTCAGTCTGGTGATGGGGTCATAATTATAAATATGTCACCCTCAAATGTTAAGATTGAGATTTCTCATGTCTGATCTGAAGTTGACTCTGTGAGTGAGTCCACAGCAGATCAATTCCTAACACTAACCTTGGGACAGCTTCCCTTTCTCTATGAGAAACTTTACCTTTGTGGGAGTGAGGGACATTTCTGCTAGGAACAAAATGCTTTCTATAACTGCCACTACCTAAAAGAAAATTGGGAAGTTAAGCAATGCCTCAATCCCTGGCCACTCGATGGCCTCCTGCTTCTAAGGGAATCAACCCACAGAATTAAATCAAGTCAGTTATTAGAGAAATTAATGCATTTTTCTTCTTGTTATTTTGAAATTTTTAAGGAATCATTTAAGGAGATGTCGTAGTCGAAAGAGGAAGGAAATCTTGAACATCAGAAAAAGACCTGTGTTCTTCAGTGAACTGGATCCTCTCTCCCAATGTGGATTCCAATCAGATTGTGAGCTGGGCCCACCAAGGGAAAATACTGATCTCAGGAAGTGTTTTGTAGAAACCCTCAAGCAAAACAGATGAGTTTTGTTCTGTTAAAAATGTATAAAAGCTTTAGGAATCAGTGCTTGGGGTGGGGGTGCAAAGAGACAGGGAAACGGGGAGGTGTGGGACAGTCCTGCAGGACGCGAATCAGGCAGCCCTGCTGTGCCCAGGCAAAGGCCAACTGTGTGCACTTTATAGGGAAAATGTGCTCTTCATGCTACTGGTGTTATTTAACCACATTCAGAGATAAAAAAAATCACCGTATCATCCTATGTGCTCATGGGAGTACCTTAGTGAAGGCTAGCCACTGACACAGCAAAATAACTAACTGTATCCTGTAAAAATATTCAGAGGGGAAAACTCAACATTCAGCAGAGGGATAGCTGGCTATAAAATCCCCAGATCGAAGCATCATGGTCAACAGAAAGACCAAAATTTAATGCTAATTAAAGCTGCATTTAACAGGAAAGATAAATTAACAGCAGTTACCATGGCAACTGAAGAAGGCTGCGGTTGCAGAGCGCCCCGCATGGACATACTTGTTGAGTCAATTTCTCCTTATAATCCGTTGCACAGACGTTTCGCTGAGGGCACACAACCCTCGCCAAGGAAGAGGAGGCCATGTTGGACCAAGGCATTTTCATAAATCACATAAGAAGTAAACAAGCAGGAAACGTTAAATACATACGAGACAGCATTAGCTCTGCACACTCATCCCTTCTTCTCTCAGTGACAACTTGCAGCAGGGACACGGCCTGGGGTCTATTCCGCTTGTCCTGTCTCCTCCAGCTCCATGGCCAGCACATGCTCTCTGAGGGTCCAGGCTTTCAGGCTCTCGCCTCATCTTTTCGTGGCTTTTCCAGAAGGCCAGAGAGATGCAGCCTTGCCCTCCTTCACCTTCACCCAGGTAGCCCTGAGTCCACCTTGTCTCAAGACACGCGGAGGTGGGCATGGCAGACAGTGAGTCTAGAGCTTGGACTCTGCCCCTCAGCACCTGTGGGTCTCAGTGACTCAGCCTCTCTAATGGTGCCACAACAGACCCATAATTCCATCTTTCTGTAAAGTGTGACACTCCTCCATTTTATTCTAAGTGTAATATTAGGCAGAAACCCAATTTAAAAATGAAACTGGGCTCGGCACTTATAGCCTAAGTGGCTAAAGCACCAGCCATTTACACCAAAGCTGGTAGGTTCAAATTCAGCCCAGGCCTGCCAAACAACGACAACCACAACCAAACAATAGCTGGGCATTGTGGCGGGCGCCTGTAGTCCCAGCTACTTGGGAGGCTGAGGCAAGAGAATCGCTTAAGCCCAGGAGTTGGAGGTTGCTGTGAGCTGGGACGCTGCGGCACTCTACCCAGGCGACAGCTTGAAGCTCTGTCTCTAAATAAATAAATAATAAATAAATAAATAAATAAAGTAGAGTTGTGTATTAAGGGCTGGGACCTAATCCCAGAACTCTCTGGCTCCTGCTCAGATGCCGGCTGCTTCCTGCATAGTGTTCTATGATCTACCAATTAACTCAACAATGAGAGACCAACACAGATTTTTACACGGAGACTTTCAGGACAAAAATCCCTGCTGCCTGAGAAACGACACACTTTGGCTCCTGACGAAAGACACAAAAGATGAGTGTGAGTTGTTGTTTTTACAGGCAGTCACCAGATGCTCGTTCACATGAAGGATGAGAGCAAGTTGCTGTTTTCACTGGCATCACACAGTCACATCGCCAATTCTCTGCAGCTGCTCAGCAGGTCGACTCACTGGCACGCAAAGGACTGTCACTAGATTGAGTGCATCGGGAAACCCAACGTGCAGTGGTTGACCAAATAGGAATCTTTTTCTGCACAAAGCAAGCAGTTCCTAGTTAGGTAAACCAGTGCTGTCAGGCAGGTCCACAGCATCCCGCAGCTCCTCACATCCTGGGTTTAACTTTTGTCTTCTGGGTTCCAAGATGGCTTGGGCTTCTAGGATAAAAGACGATGTATGCATTAGCCCAAAGGCCACCACCTACCCCGCAGCTAGGCTCCCATGAGCAGCAGCACCAGGCCCTTTTGTCTGACCTGCAGGTGTCCCTCTGACGTGTGGCAAATCAGAGCCCTTCCCTTCAGGGCTCCTTCCCTTCACACCAAAGGTCATCTCCCCCCCCCCAAAGGTTGTCCCTGCCCACCAAAGGTCATCCTGCTCTCTGTGCAGCCTCTGGGCCTAGATATGGAAGGGCTCCAGGATGTCCACTGTGTGGTCTGTAGCAGCCTGTCTGTGACTGTGAGGATGTCATCCTGGATCCTGCCCTGATTATTCTCAGCCCCCCCCAGGCAAAGTCCCTACTGACAGACTAACTTCCACCCCCACACTGCTTCCCACTCACATCCCAGGATTGGGATGAGGTGAGGTGCTCTCCCTGAGGGCCAGACGTGGCTCTTCCAGTCCAATAACTTATAAGCCTAGAAGACAAAATGCTGCCCTGTCAGCAGGCCAGCCTGCATGGTGGAATAACAGGGACAGCCAAACCCACGGCAAAGCTACAGCCCAGGAGAACTGACACAGGTAGTGAGGAGCCATGAGGACCCCCAGGCTGTGGCTGGGAGGGACTGTCCCTGGAACAGTAGAGGTGGCCTTAACTGCCAAGCCGCTGAACTGGCACCAGGTGCCGCTAATCCCCTGCCTACTTTACATATGTTTTTAAGCCACCTTTGAGTTTCCTAATACTTGTTAGAAAAAGCATGGCTAAATCTTTCAGTCTTAACTTTTAGATCAGCTACAACCCAACCATGAAGACTTAGTCATGGTTTGAACGGATCGCATAAGTCATCAGTCTTGGAAATGAAGCAGATGCCCAGAACACAAATAGAAGGAAAGAAAGTGAAGTTCACAGGTTCAAAACCAGCCTGAGCCAGAGTGAGACCTCTTCTCTAAAAATAGCCAGGCGTTGTGGTGGGCGCCTGTAGTCCCAGCTACTTGGGAGCCTGAAGCAAGAGAATCGCTTGAGCCCAAGAGTTTGAGGTTGCTGTGAGCTGTGATACTACAGCGCTTTGCTGGGGGCGACAAAAGTGAGACTGTCGCCAAAAAAAAAAAAAGGAAAAAAGGAGGAGACAAAAGAGCTGCTTAGAGAGAGGAAGGTCTGTGACCTTGTCTACAATGAATGGCAGGTTAAGGCCTGTGTGCTGTGAAATTTCCAAAAGCGACATGGCAAAGAGAAGAGAAATTCTTCATCATTCCCAGAAATCGACATTTAGAATAATCTAAATTAGTGCCTCTAACCGTGAATGTGACATCAATCACCTGAGGATCTCTTAAAAGCCAGTTTCTGATTCACTGAGTATGTGTGGGCTGGGGTGGGGGCAGGGAGCTGATCCCCAATCAAGGTTTGTGGGCCCCACCAGCACCAGGGCAGACAAAGGACACTTAGGAGCAGCCACAGGAACCAAAGGCCTCTAAGTCACATGAGAGCTGTGAAGGAAACGGGGCGTGTGTGTGTCTAATTGTCTGTGTCAGTGCCTGTCTCTGCATGTGTGTGTGTGTCTGTTAGTGTCTGTGTGTTTGTGTGTATCTGTATGTCAGTGTGTGTCAGTGTCTGTGTGTGTCTACATGGTGTAGGTATCTGTGTGTGTGTGTCTATGTGAGTGTATGTCCGTGACTGTGTGTGTTGGTTCAGATGTGTTTGAGACTCATGTATTTGATCTGACCAATATCTGTCAACATTTTTGGGAAAGAACAGTGTGTACAGAAAGATAATGAATACCTATATAATGTGAAGATGATCCTCTGTGACCCTCAAAGAAGATTTCATGGAAGTAATAATGATGATGACAATAGGATCTGTAATAATAATGCATCATTCTTGAACAGCAGTTAGCGCAAGCCTACTTGCTGTGAATGAGCTTGGTAATGCAGAATCCCACAGCAGCGAAAAGATCTTTGTTCTAATGTTCTTAGGTAGCTATCAAAACTTAAAGACTAACATTAAAATAACGATTGTAAAATAAAATGTAAAGAAATCATGTGAATAATTCGAAAACATTCACAAATTATTTTAAAACTCCTTTACATAGAGACATAAAGAAAGTTAGGTTTAGGGCGGTGCCAGTGGCTCAAAGGAGTAGGGCACCAGCCCTATGTCCCGGAGGTGGTGAGTTCAAACCCGACCCTAGCCAAAAAAAAAAAAAGAAAAAAGCAAGTTAGGTTTAAAAAACATCATAAGAAATATCTTTTTCTCTCATAAAGTGTTTGTTTCAAAAGTAAATTAACCAGAGGTTCTTTAAATAACAAACATCCTTAGTACATTTAAGATCCAGTTCAATTTAAATTCCACCTATATTTCTCAGGGATACACATAAGTTACTACAAGCATACCCTTAGGGTCAACTCTGAAAAAACACATTGTAAAACACAGAGCCAGCCACTCAGATGGAATTTCATTTCTGTTTTTGTTTTTTGAGACAGAGTTTCACTTTGTCGCCCTCTGTAAAGTGCCATAGAATCAAAGCTCAGAGCAACCTCAAATTCTTGGCTCAAGCGATTCTCTTATCTCAGCCTCCCAGGTAGCTATGACTACCAGCACCCGCCACAATGCCCAGCTAATTTTTTAGAGATGAGGTCTTGCTCTGGCTCAAGCTGGTCTTGAACCTGTGAGCTCAGGCAATCCACCTGCCTCAGCCTCCCAAAGTGCTAGGATTACAGAAGTGAGCCACTGTACCCAGCCCAGATGGAATTTCTACATATGCTAAACATTTAGAAACATCTGTATGACTGATCTTATTTTTCATTTTACATATGATTTTGAGAAGAGTAGACAATGATCCAGTATATAACAGTTTCTCAAAACTGAATAAATGCATTTTACAAGATGGAGGAAATCACCAAACCCTTTCATACAGGGCTATTCTTTCACAAATCTGCTAATCATAATGGCACACATAAAAGTAAAAATGTAATGAGCCCTTTCACTTCTTATATATACAAATTATAGATAGATGATAGATAGATGGATAGAGATATGCATGGGTAGACTAGATAGCTGGGCCCAATGAAAGCTACAACTTTGAAGTTGATACAAATTTCTTTTCACTATTTTCTATCACTCTGTGATTTCAATCTGCTGAAAATATGAAACTTCATATTGTGGTATATACCTGAAATTCACCATTATAAATATTCATCAAGGTTTGAGTGAGAATAAATCATGGGTACTATCAATCCCTTTAAATAGCTATTAATTAATTTTAGCAAAATAACACCCTAGAAAATTGACTTTTATGGCTAACACTTCAATTAGAAATGCCATGAAAAATCACACCAATCAATTCCAGCCATGTCAGTCTAGACCAGTGGTTCTCAACCTTCCTAATGCCGCAGCCCTTTAATACAGTTCCGGTGGGTTGCAACCTTAGATTGATTACATCCCCAGTAGCATCATGGTAACCAGTGACATTGAGTAAAAGCCATGCCTAGACAAAAAGTCAAGTCTCAAAGATTCTGAATGATGCAAACTGCACTTACTTTTTGTTGCAGTTTTTGACCAGGGCCAGGTTTGAACCTGCCACCTCTGGTATATGGGGCCTGTGCCCTACTCCTTTGAGCCATAGGCGCCACCCAATTGCACTTACTTTTCACTCTGTATGTCCAGCTACTATTTTATAATGAAAATGCAATGTAAGGTCAACTGTGAAAAGACATGTCAATTAAAATGTATTTAATTTTAATAAAGTTATAACAATTTAAAAACACAGCCTATAAAGTAAAGTATTCCTGTTAAAGAAGGAATCTCTTCTCACTCTCCCCACTGCAGGGACAGCAATCATCCCCCATTGCCACCTGCCAAATGAATGATATTTTGATCAAGATATCAGTCAAATTTTAATGTGATACTGTGAAAATTGATCTTTATCATTCCTAATATAATTTCTGAATATGTGTTTTTAAAACATGTATTATAGTAATCATTACATATACAGTGAAAACAACACACAGGCCCACCTTGAAGGAGCTGCAGGTTGGGTTCTAGACTGCCGAAGTAAAGTAAATATTGCAATAAAACTGGTCACATGAATTTTTTTTTGGTTTCCTATTGCATATAAAAGTTAGTTTACACAATGCCACAGTCTATTAAGTGTGCGTTAGTATTATGTTGAAAAATGCATGAACTTCAATTAGAAAATACCTTATTAGTAAAAAATGCTAATGGTCATCTTAGCCTTTATCGAGTAGTAATCGTTTTGGTGCAGGAGGGTCCTGGTGAGATGCCTATGGCTGCAGATTTATTGGGGTGGTGGCTGCTGAAGGCTGGAGTGGTAATTTCTAAAAATAAGACAAGGAATGTTTCCATACCAATTGACCCTTCCTTTTGCAAAAGATTTCTCTGTAGCATATGATGCTCTTTGATTCTATTTTACTCATTAAAGAACTTTCAAAATTGGAGTCGATCCTTGAAAAGCCTGCTGCTGTTCTATCAACTAAATCTGTGGAATATTCTAAACCCTTTGTAGTCAGGATACAACAGTGAGCACAACAGTGTCCACAGCATCTTCTCCTGAAGTGGATTCCCTCTCAAGAAACCAGTATCTTTTCTCATCCCTAAGTAGCAACTCCTCATCTCTTAAAGTTTTGTCATGAGATTACAGCAATTCAGCCACATCGTTAGGCTCCAATGCTGATTATACTTCACGGGGTATTCCCACCACATCTGCGGTTATTTCATTTGCTGAAATCTTCAGCCCCTCAAAGTCCCTATGAGGGTTGGAATCAACTTTTTCCAGATTCCTGTTGTGTTGATACTTTGACCTCCTCCCACAAATCATGAATGTTCTTAGTGGCATCTAAGAAGGGTGAATCTTTCCTAGGTTAACATAATGGTTTAACAAATATAACGTTTTAAAATATGTTGTGAATATATATTTATTTTAGAAGTCTTCACAGGCAGTTGATATTAACCTGGAATTAAATATATACCTCCTAGGAAAAGGAGGAAAAGTCCTGCAATTGAAACACTAGAACTTTATACTATTTATAAATTGAAAAAATAACTTGCCCACCTCATGACACTGACACACAGTCCAGCAATGAGGACTACATTCAACCTTTTTTCTCTTTGCTTGGTTTTCTTCCTATAATTCAATATAGTTTTCTCAAAAAGAAAACCAAACTAAATTGAATCTAGCAAAATAAATTATTTTTTGCCAGTAGAATATAGTTTGTTACTAACTTTGTCTTTTATCTTTTTGGCTTCTTGGAACTTTGACAGAAGAAACTTCTTCACTTACCAAAGGAAGAAATCAAATTTAATTTAATTATATCACCTCTTCTTGCCTGAAACTTATAGGGATGACTTCAAGTAAATTATCTTCAGCTTTTTGCAAGAAACACTGAATTTTACTGTTTCAAACTTTTTTGGTAACAATGACAGAATTACAAGGTTTTAGAGTTTGGGACCATGTAGCTTAATCACCTCATTTTGCACAAAAAAAGTAGAGTGACTAAGTGATTCATCAGCACAAGCTGAGGAGTCCTGTGGCCTTGTCCACACTTTACTTTGCCTTTGACAGCACGTCCCAGTGCCTGGACCATAGTCACAATACACTGGCCCTGGAAAGACGGGGTTCAAACCCACAGGTCACTCACTTGGGCTGTTTTTAAGTCATGGGTTCTCCAGGCAGGGTGAAGGTGGTCCTGCACCCAGGCCCCTGCACAACAGGGCAAGCTCTACATGTTGCTAGTGGCCAGAGACATCCAAGAAGTTCATCCTGATATCATTACTTGAAAAGCTCAGTAAAGATTAAAAAATCAATATACCCTTTTAGCTTTTAAAAATCTGTAAAAATTGTTAATGTAGAAGGAGGGATACCCAGAATAATTTTAACACAGAACTTTGCAAGAATGAATGAATGACCACATGAGTGTCCTATCCTTAACTGTCAGATCTCATGAACCCAAACGCCAGCCAGGCCCTAGTTCCATAGCTACTGTCCCCAAGAGCGCGCTGGGGTCTAAGGTTGGGCTGCCACACAGCCAGGTGGCAGCAATGTCGCTCAAGGGATCCAGTGACCGTCCTGCTAAGAGCTGCAAGAGAGAAAAAGGATAAATTAATTACTAGCAAGGCTTCCCCGATGGTAGTATTTGCTTATGTTAGGGTGGAGGGGAAGGTGGATCCTACTAATATTATTTAGAAAAAAAAAGTGTAGCTTTTGATTGTGTAAAATACTATGTTTAAAGAGTTCATGTAAACTTAAAATAACGTGATTAGGATACTTTCTTTTTTTTTTTTTCACCATACCAAGATTTTGTTTTCAGAAACTGTTTTATAGCAAAATATTCTTGCAAAAATAAAATCTCCTCGTGTTTCCAATGAGCCAGAAATGGCGGCTAAGCCGCCCCCGCCCCCCCAGCAGCGCCGGGACCACAGGTGGGGCGGGTGAGGCTAAGGCAAGTGGGGATGGGGATCGACTTCAGCACTGGGAGTTGCTCTCAAAAGAGGAATCTAAATTTCTTCTAGAAGGCAAGGGGAAGGGGAAAAGGGAAAAATACCTCATCTTATCTGCCTGAATCTATTTGACATAACATTGTACTTTTTCCTGACTGTATTTTAGCAGAAACGTTCACATTTCAGTTATGTTGCTTGGGGAAAGATCCTTCTGTGAAATCAAACCATTTGCTTTTAAAGAGCCGCGATAATCCCACACTCATCAGGAGGGCGGTCTGGGCCCCTCTAATACCTTCCATCTCTACCCGGTGTGCCCCGCACCCACAACCACCTTCCCTTCCCCGGGGAAACAGGCCCACTAAGGGAGGGCGCTGCGGTGAAGGCTTCACCGGCGGAGTTTTCTGGAAACCCGGAGCTGGGAAGCCTCCGGCGCACGTGCGCTCGGCCGAGACTTCGCGCGCTGCCATTGTGTAACTGCGCCGCTAATGGTGGAGGCTTTTAATCCCTACCCACTCTCTCCCTTTCTGGTATTGTACTCGCAACACCTTTCCCAGTCGCATCGCTGACTTGGACGATGTCCAGCGGTTGCCCAGAAAGCACCAATGGAATGGGAAAGTGCGCGACTGATTGATAATACATTTTACAAGAAAAAAATTAGAAGCAAATTGTTAAACTCGCACAAATGTGCCTGGCTACATCCAAGGAACCAAACTTTCTTAAGGACTAGCCCCTGGAGGCAAGTGCCCTCTGCAGGCGTTTCCGTGCCAGGAATTGGTGGCCTTCGGCCGGGGGTCCCGCTCAGGGCGGCCGCAGAGGTCCCCGCGGGTCCTCACGCGGGCTAGGGGGTTGGGGGGGCTGGGAGCGGACACTCCACCACCACCCCCGTCCAGTCGCTGCGCGCACCGCAGGGCGCCCCGAGCGCCGCCTGCCCGCTTGCCCAGCCCCGGTCTGCTGGACCGCCCTGCCTGGGGACCCGGGCTCCAGGTCGCTCCGGGTCCCGACAGCGGACCTAGGACGCGGCGGATCTCTCCAAACGCATAGATTGTAATTGACTTATTAAATGTCGAGGCAATCAGGAGGCTCCTTTTTTAATGGCCCGAGAGCTACATTTAGACAAAAACAGATCCGAGTTCCTGGTAAAGGCGTTTCTTCTCATCCTGTCACAAGTGACAGGAACAGAGGCAAACAGCCCGGGGGGGGAGAGGGAGGGGCGGGAGGAGGAGAAACTGGGGGAAGAGGAGGAGACGCAGAACCAGGGAGGTGGGGAGGGGAGAGGGGGCGGAGAGGAAGGGGACGGGGGAGGGGAGACCGGGAGAGGACCGGGAGGGATGGGGTGGGGGGCGGCGGGGCGTCTGACGAAGATCCGCACCGGGTTACGAGCACTTCTGCAGGTTCTAATTAAAGCCCCGCTTGGAGCCCTCGGGGACCCGCCTGACGTCGGCGGGCGCGGGGATAAGAAGCGCCCCGAGGTCCGAGGCGGGACTCGGCGCCGGCGCACCCCGGGGCGGCCGCGGTCCAGAGCTCGGAGCCACTGACTCCTCGCGTCCCCGTGTCCCATGCGCTCTGCTAGCCGGGCGCCTCCAGACATGGAGTAGAGGGGCGCGCGTGTCGGGGCGCGAGGACAGAAGCCGGGGCGGACGCGCGGACAGACGGCCGGACGCCCACCGCGGCTCCCGGGCGCGGACGCAGGTAAGCAGCCGGAGCTGACAAGCAGGTGGCCGCAGGCGGCGCGGGCAGGTGCTGGCCAGGGCTTCCAAAATCTGGCTCCCCGGGCGTCAGGAGCCAGGGCACTGCGTTGGGACTCTTCGGCGGGTTTTGGGGACTCAGAGCCGGCCGGGGCGACACCGCACAAAGGCGACGCTGGGAGCTTGAGTGCACCAGCCCTGACCCGGCGCGCTGCGCTGCTTCTGGGAGAGGGGTCCCCCTGGGCACCGCATGGCTCCTAAAGGTTAAAGAAAGTTGTGCGGATGCTCCGTACTGCGGGGGCCCAGCGGACTCTGCCATTCTGATGAAAGTTAGGGGCCAGGAAGCGGGGGCGGGGCGCCCGGGGGCAGCGGCTCTTCTGGCTGCTGCAGCGTGGGATGGATGTCTGCTGGCACCGCTGCCCCTGTCGCCTTCACCTGCGGCCTGGCCGGGACCACGCGGGCGCCCTCCTCGGGGACCGGGTGTCCCGGCGGACCGCAGAGGGAGCGGGAGTGGCTCCCTCCCTTCCCCGCAGCCGCTGACTTTCTCTCCGGCCCCCAGGCCCCTCCTCGCCCAGCCCAGGACCCGAACGGACGATGCGCGGACCCGGGCGCCCCCTTCTCCTGGGGCTGTTGCTGGTGCTGGGGGCGGCGGGGCCCGGGCGGGCGCGCGCGGAGCCCCGGGAGCCCGCAGATGGGCAGACCTTGCTGCGGCTGCTGGTGGAGATCGTCCAGGAGCTCAAGAAACACCAGTCCGGGGAGGACGCGAGGCCGCAGCCCCACGGCCGGCAGGACTGCGCCCCCGGTCACAGCCAGGTCCTGGACTTCGGGCCTTCGCAGGACGAGCAGAGAGTGGGTGAGTCTGAGACACCAGCACTCGAATGTGCTGAAAAGAGATCAGTGTTGAGAAACACACTTCAGAGAGAAAAATCAATTTTGATCATTTTTTTAAGGAGTTTTTTTTTTTTTTAAGAAAAATAAAATAGTAGCAATAGGACACCCCAGTCCTTCCAGGTAACCATCCTAGCCCGCTCTGGCAAGTGTGAACTGTTGTCCAGGTCACTATTTTCCGCACATAATTGTCGTTTGTTATTTTCGAAATGGAAGTATTTTCAGCAAAGCATTTTCAACTGAAAAATGTTCCAGAGGTCTCCTGAAGCAGGGCATTTTCCAATGGCCACCCTAAGGGGAATTTCCCAGAAAAGCATTTAAGCTTTTAATGCTTTCATGACACAATTAGGTCAAATATGATAAGGTCAGTTAGGAGTAAATGAAGGCTGACGCTGGGGAGATGCTGGAAGCGGGCAGGAGTCCTCCCGGTGACAGGCTGGTGTCACTCTCCACCAGGGCCAAGTCTTTGGCTGAAAACAGAGAATGCAAAATGATTACAGATTACTGTAAAAAAGCAAAAGCAAAAGCCAAAATGAGAGAGAATGACAGTGGGACCCTTGCCGGTGTCCTGTGCAGAGAACTGTGGTAGAGGTTTGCTTGAAAGAGTCTCTCCCTAGGAGTTTCATCTTACACACCAGGCTAATGTACGCTTTTACCTTGCAAACAGGTGGCTGTAAAGGCATCGAATACTTGTTCTAAATATTTTTCTAGAAAAGGTAACATTCCATAACAATTTTTTGTTTCAGGGTCAGATTTTCTTTCTAGAACTTCAAAATGTTGTGAGATTTAATTCCCAAGCTCTTCAAAATAAAAGTGTCAAAAAGTCATTAATTCAGTGGAAGCTGTACCTTTAAAGACTCTCTACTCTGGAGGTAGAGAATAGATAATATTGAAGCTTTATGAGCAGTTAATACTATTTGAAAAAAAATATGTCCCTGATCATAAGACTTTGCATTGTGTCCCATATAACAATCAAGGTGCTCCAATCTGTTTTTTTTTTTTTTTTAGTTCAATGTAACATTTTTAATGCAGAGTTTCCAAATACTTAAGATCACATTTTAAAAATGCTTCATTCAGGCAATATAATAATTATTTTCTCTGAAACAGAAATTGTTCCTCGAGATCTGAGGATGAAGGACAAGTTTTTAAAACACCTTACAGGTAAGTTTTCTCCTCATCCCTCGCTCCCCCTGAGCTCCGTGCTGCCCCATGCATGCATGTTCATGATCTCTTTCTCCTTCTGTGTTGCAGGCCCTCTTTATTTTAGTCCAAAGTGCAGCAAACATTTCCACAGACTTTATCACAACACCAGAGACTGTACCATTCCTGCATGTAAGTAACGACTTTAGAATTCTTTGTAAATATAAGCACAGTGTAGACAGCTGTCTTCACATCTTCCATTTCATCAGATGGGACTATGGCTTTAGGGACCAAGATGATCAGAACCCTGAAGAAGGTGATGCCAAACTGAAAATCAATTACAGCCACTGGAACAATCAACTTTTGATTCACATTCCATTCACATTCTCCTTTTGTTCATCAATTCTGGCATGAAGGCTGTATATGTCCATTCAACTGTGACAATCGAACGTTAAGAATGAGTCACTAAAGACTTCTCTCCAGGTCTGTCCTCTGGGTATAAAGAACCAGGTTGCCTGGACCATTCTAGTGGAGCTTCTTCCATAGGCTTCTTCTTTTATCAGTAATTATAACCTCATCCCCCAGGAGTTTTACTATTTCAAAATTCTTGGGGTTTTGGTGTCTTCATCTCCAGTTTAGAAGTGCAGAGCTGCCCTCGGTGGCCTAGCACCCAGCGGCAGCTTTCTCCCCTGCAGGTCTTCTGGCGTGTACCTTAACAAAACATGTATTCCCCACGAAGTAGCTCTCTGTGCCTCACAAAGCACAGACCAATGGCCAGGACTTAGACTAACAGAGTCCGAGCCACCTGCTATATCAGGACTCCTACTTTCTCCCTGAGGCTCACAGGAGGAAACCCATGTGCACACCAGGAATCTCGCTACCTGGTCTCAGCAAACCAGACTTGCCTGGCCTGCCTAACCAAAAGAAAAAAAAAAAATTTAGATGAGATAGAAGTTTCTATTTTCTTTTTTTTAGGCAGCAAAGTTACTCCAAATAGTGACCACCATTATTTGTAGGGCTTCTTCACTGGCATGTGCCAGTGGCACCAGCAGCACTTTGCAGACAAGGCTGAGGCCTGTGCACATCCAACACGTCACACCACCAGGAGGAGCCCTGGGCCTGCGTCATGCCCCAGCCACGCACTGTCCTAATGCTGAGGCCAGCACACACACCCTACAGTTTTGTCTCAAGTGCCACCCAAGGACACCCACTGGCCCCCTCATCCAAGCCCCATGGGCCTATGACAATGTTGCTCCCTTATGTTCCACTGAAATGGAATCATCTTGTTAGAGAATTACTGACCTGTTTCCTGGGGCCACAGACCCTTGTCATCTTTATTCTTTAAATAGGTATTTATTTTATAGAAAATATTCTCTTAAAATAATAGGATCATAGATTCTAAATGTGCAAGTGACCTCTGGGTCATCACATCTTACTTTTTATTTATGGATGAGGAAGGAGAGAGTTTACATTAGTAAGGCAGTTAGCAACAGCAAAGCTAGGATGAGGGTCTCATGCCCACATCTGCTACCTTCTTTGCTCACAGTGACTCAGCTGTGTGACACCAGACTTCTGGTAATAGCCCATCCTGGGTCTTCAAGGGTGGGAAACTGGCATATTGAGTGCATTGAGACAGCAGCTCCTTAGATGATTTCTTCTCCTCTTCGCCCATCAAGAACTGCAGAGTAGAAGCTGGACCGCTGCTTTAGGCTACAGAGAAAAAAATCCCTGGACACCCAGGATGTGAGAACTGAAGGGAGCTTAGAGGGTTCTCACTCACAAAGTATGTCCCAGGGGTGTTTGTTGGAAATTCGGAACTAAGTCTCATCCAGACTTGCTGCGCAAAGTCTGCACCCCAATAAGGTTCTCGGACGACCTGTGTCACATCAGGGTTCCAGAGGTGTTCCTGGACACACTGGGATGGCAAAGGGACAGGTTCTAAGCTGGGATCCTGGACATGCAAATTGAATTCACACACACTGCTGCATCCTGACATGTAATGCATTTGGGGAAATTGCTTCTACGAGTAGGTGCCTCCCAGGAAGAGCAAATGACCCAGCTGTCAGTAGTTTGATCATTTTTTCCTTTTTGAACCCAAACAAAATGTGCTGTAAATATTTAGAAGATTTTTAGAAGTAGATTTAGCTACGTATCTAACACATTATATGTATTTATTTTTTATTTGCTCATTCGTGCACATTCTTATCATGAACTCTTCCATTTTCAAGTAGGATTTTGCTGTTTTTCAGAAATAAATTTTAGTAATTTATAAACTACTGCTGCTTTCTAAAGAACCTCATCCTGAGGAAAGTCTCATGGCCCTGATCATTAAACCTTGCTTGCTTTCTCTGCAGAAGCCCCTGTCTGAATAGCAGAGGGGAACATTATTTCACCTGTCAGGAGCAGTGGTCTGTAAGCAAAACTCAGCAATTGGCCTCCTTCCTCACTTACTCCAGTCCAGGTCTTTGCTCTGCGACTTGACTTTCGGCCCACTTTCTTTGAAATTTTAATGCGTTTTTTTGTGTCATAGTCAACTCACATTGGGGCTCAGTCTGCACATGACCTAAAAGTTAAGTAACACGAGGATATGGAAAGGCTCTTCTAGGAAGCAAAGCCTGTGTCGGTGTGCTCTGATGGCCTCTGAGGGGAGAGAGGGAGAGCCAGGGCTCCCAGGCTGGCCGCTCTGTGCCTGCCTGCCTCACCCCTGCTGCCAGTTACATTACCTGACTTACGCCATGTTATGCTAAAGCCCTTGAAGTACCATAAATTATTAAAGCAGCAACTCAGAACTCATGATTTCAGATGACAGACTTCATACTGCTCCAGGGAATCCAGAATATTTAAAAAAATAAATGTCTTCAGCACTTAACATACTTGCAAAAAAAAATGGTTTAACTGTTGTTCAAATAACTAATAGAAGTATGTGATTTATTTCTACTGCAGACTATAAAAGATGTGCCCGGCTCCTCACTCGGCTGGCAGTCAGCCCAGCATGCGTGGAGGGAAAGGTGAGCCTGCACAACGGCTTGGGAGCACACGCGGAGGAGCCGAACCCCACCTGGGACATGAAAAACTCAAGGGAGCTAAGACACACACATTCTTTAGCTAACATAGCTCTACTTTTGAGTAAAGCTGACATAACACTCAAATCATCTCAAAATGTTGGCCTTAAATAAGAGGTGCTGCCCGCTGGCATAGCCACAGGGCCTTGAGCAGCATTATGAATTATCCATAGGACAGTCCTCGTGTTACTCCAAAACATGGCACATCAGCACACCACTCTGTGCATACACCAGGCACACACTTAAAATGAGTCCTGTCCCAGGGGGCTTTCACTTGCCCGCTGACACGCACAGTGAGTATATGATGGTCCAGATTCTGTGATGCCCAGTAGATGTCTTACTGTGCTGATCAGCTCAGGGAGCAGCTCTCCTGAGTGTTCCTGTTGGTGCTGTTCCTTCATAACTCCTAAAGGAAACACAAAGGCACCAGCGGCACCCAGGCTGAATTCTGTGCAGTGGCCTCCCAGGGGACTGGTAAGTAACACGTAACACGCCTGCCAGCCACACAGCAGCCACACTGATGCAAATGCCACAGAACTTGGTCCACTTTAGTCAGAGAGACACTTCAGTGTCACTAGTCATGCACTCATGTGTCCTGTGTGGTACTGTTTGTCTACACACCACAAGTGAGACTTGCTTCCTGCCTGCAGACAGCTGTCCAGGAACCCTCCTCACAAAAGGAAGTTCCATTTCCTGGCTGTCCTGGTTTATCTCCTGTAAGGTGGATGAGAGGGTGGGCACTCTCGCTGGGCAGCTGGGCAACAGTGAGGGGCTGGGTGCCGAGAGCAGCAGGGAGGCAGGTGCTGAGCAGGCAGAGCTGCAAGCAAGGGGAGGTGATGCAGGGTGCAGCGAGTGACCACAGGTTGGTATCCGGCACGGTCCACCTACTGCACTTTCCCTTTGGGGAGGTGAAGGTATACTTGGCTCCTCTTCCCAGTCAGATAGCCTAGTTTCTTATCTACCAGATGAGATGAGATGGTACCAGAAAAAGACTTTCTTTTTAAATCAATGAATGGAATATACAAGAACATACCCTACAAAAAGTGCTTCCCACCTCATTGCTGAACATCACAAGTCTTCACTAGACTCCCCTCAGGAAGCTGTGCACCAACCCCAGTGCTTAGTCCACCTTTCAAAGCAAATTGTCTAGGAGGAGTTTGCAAACTTAATTGTTGGACCTGTATTACCGCCCTGATGTTCATTCCAGAAAAAGAGTTCCAAAATTGCCTTGAAGGGTTGTCTAGGTAGGCACTGGCATTGGTGCACAGCTTCCCAAGGGGAGTACTTTGAAGGTGACTGTAGTGATATTCAGCAATGAGGTGTGGAACACTTTTCCTAGGGTGAGTTCTTGAACTTAATTGTCAAACCTCATGTGTTTCTGTAAATCACCCCAAGAAGATATGACAGGGGAGAAGAAAATGTTATTAACATTCTGTCTACTGCCGCTGCTTTATTGTTACATTATCACCCTTTACAGAGAGAACCAGGCACATCTTTGGGAAACATGTACATGCCTCCTCCAGCTGACTGCTTAGACACATGGAATTAATGCCTACTGGTTCCCCTGTGCCAGACTTCACTGGGCACACCCTGGGCAGGCTGTGAGGATAGCGTCCCAGCATGTGGGCGGGCATGGTCATGATGTGCAGCACTGCTGCCCTTTGCCATCACTTCCCCACCCCGCACTAGTCAATCAGAATGTGACTGTGCAAGAAATATATGAAAGGTGACAGGGTAAGCCACATGTCCCCATCACCTGGGCAGTTCCACATGCCCAGTTACTGCTGCAGCAGCAGGACCAGGCTGCAGATGAAATCCCCCTCCCAAAAACCACACCAAGACTTGGTCTGGAATGCGGGACTTTGGCAGGAAAGGGCTCTGCACCGTGACCTCAGAGCAAGCCCCGTGTCCTTTCCAAAGCTTATTAACTGACCACCTTAGGCCAAAAGAAAATGCATTTCAGCAGCACCCCCTAATAGTCAAACACTCAACCATCTGGATTTCACAGGACAGTTAAGTGAGAAGCCTGAACTCTAGAATATTCTCAAAGAAATGCAGTTTTAATAAGCACCTAATTTAGTCTATTACATGCAACCTAATTTTAATAACTTTCAAGTTTATCATTCTCATAAAATAAACAGCATAACTGTAGTTTAGGACAGTCTAAAGTGGAGTACTATAAATGGCAGTGCTCAACCTTGATGAAGCTGTTAGCCTTGCTAGCCCTTGTGAGCACGTACAGCTGCCCGGCCATTTCCCCCATTGCCACAAATTAGCTCACTGGGGACCCACTCACTGAGGACTCTGATGGCACCCGTGAGGTTGAGCACTGCTCCTCAGCTTTAATAAGCATTCACAGGTACTTATAATTTCCGTTCCTTCAGCACAGCAGACACACAGTAACTGCAGAATTAAGTCACACAGAATAAAAGAGGCTACACTTTGGGGACAGAGAAATATACCTGCACACTGAGATGCCTCATGTTTGTAAACGTTACATCCCATTCCTGAGAGTCTTATGGATTTGATAATTGTGAATAGTTAAATGAAACCAAATGTCTTTGTTTTCAGCAGTGAGCAGAGATGTGCAGGAGTGAAGGAGCAGGACACAGGAACCATGAGAAGTGCCTTGGAAACCAGCAGGGAAACAGAACTATCTTTATAAACACATTCCCTCATCTACAAGAGATTTATTTTTGCAGACTTTCCATAATTCTTTTGAGTTTTGTACGTTGTTGACACTTTACAGATATTTACTTAGTAAGTCAGTGTACTCGACAGTGACACTTGCCACTATTTTAAAAACCAAGAGAATGCCCAACATTTGACATGCAGTGCTACTAAATACATTATTTCATTTTCTTGATTAGGTGAAATCGCAAAGAATATTTAATAGGCAGAATCTTAAACTATATTTTCATATAGCATACAGTATGATTTGATACTTTGTATTACTTTTACAATTAAATTCCCAGAGTTTAATTTGAAAAGGCATGAAAAATAAAAATAAAACTTCAGTTGTGTTTTGGAGACAGTAGAGTAAAAATCTGTGAATATATCCAAGCTAATTCCATTTGTTCTTTGTATCATAAATGTAAAATAGTATTCATTGTTGTGCAGTATGTAAATACTGTAAATAAATACAGTAATAAATGAAGTGTTTGTTATAATGCCGGTCTCCAAAGTGGCTCCTACCCCCTAATAAGATCACCATTCAGACTTAAGATTTGCAGATCTACACAGAGATCACAACACTGGCAGAATGTCACAGAATGGATAATCAACATTTTTTACAAGGAGAAGCTACTATATACTATATAGTGGCATAATTGAGCCTGATTTGGGAGTAAACATCCCAAATAGGTTGTAGCCATTATCTCCCACATGATTTTGTAACCATGAAAACATTAAACCTTAAGTCTTCTAAGCAGTCTCAGATTTTTACAAGTAAATACATTTTAAACAAATCTAGTTGGATTCCATTTTAAGAGATAAAAGTGGGAGCCAGCACAGCAATGCATTTCCCAGTCGTGTCTGCCCTCATGAACAGCATGAGGACAGGGCCATCAAGAGTTGTCAGGAGCCCCGACTTCTGTCAGAGGAGCTGTATTTACACATAAACACCACAGACCATGAAGACAGAAGAGCAAGGACTTTCCTCACTTTCAGATGAAGCCATCACTGAGTGACAAGGACAGGGGTCTTTTAAAGTGTTCTCATAGAATCCTGCTTTCTAACTGCAGCACATTACTTGGACTTCCCAATTCTTTATCTTCTGGGATACCATAGCCAAATGCCCACTCGGTTTACCGTCTCAAGTCTTTATGTCTGAGTAGCTCCACCAGGAGCAAGACCCACTCAGCAAGTAAACTGCCTTCCCGTGGCGATCCCATGGCCCTTCCCATGCAGCGTGGTAGGGAAGCTACCCACTCTGGTCCAGCAGACACCAGCATGTCATGCTAGATTATGTCAACGGTCTCTCTGCCCCTGTGACCTTCATGGTACCCAGAACAGGCACTGGACCAAGAGGCCTGCGTTACCCCTTCCTCTAAACTCTTCCTGTTCTTCTGGGCAATGATCTACTCAGCCTCAGAGAGAATTTTTCTCTCTCTCTTTTTTTTTTTTTTTTTAGTAAAAGTTCTCCCAGGATTTGAAACACCAACAATGAATGGAAAATCAAGACAGAGAAGACAGCAAACTGTCACTCACCTGCCCATAGGGGCCACCTAGGGAGGCCCTGGGCAAAGCTACTTCCAGGCAAGGGACCTTACACTTCTTTCGTGAACAAAACATGGGCAGCAAGGTGCCCATTTTCATCACTTCACTTCTTAATACTGAAGACAAATATGCACATAAAACACAGATCATTTGACAAAATACTACAGGCAATGCTTTTGAAAATTTCTTCACTTGTCAATAAAATGCAGGCAGACACCAGATTTATATCTCAGTTGTATTTTTATAACTCCCCAGTTTATTAAGAAAACAATCTTTTCTGACACAGCCATATGAATTTGAGATTATCTTAAAGTACATAGAAATTACCTGTATTTGCCAATAAATTAAATGCTGTTAACATACCAACATTTAAGCATGCCAGTATCATAGAACTTTTCCCAGCATTTTGTATTATTTTTTCCCAACTAAGCCAATTCATATTCAACATCTAGGTTACACATGCATCAAAAAAAGACAGATGAGCTCCTCAAATGACCACTGATAAACAAGCATACAAGTGTCCTCCTTTCTGGATATAATTAAGCTTGCAGGGGCAAAGCAGTTCAAAAGGCAGCCAATGAGCTGACCACCTCAGGAAATAAACTAG
>CAUYRH010007586.1:0-14581 GCA_963574655.1 Perodicticus potto
ATCTAAGAGAAGTACTCTTCATAAGCAATTATGTTAATCTGTGAAATACTATCTCTTTACCTTGAATTTATTTTTTCCCCTTAATAAATGTAAGTATTTTTTACTGGTAAATAAAAATATTATTATATTAATATATTGCAAAAAAAAAAAAAGAAAGACAAAGATAGTCACCTCATACTGGTTAAGGGAACAATAAAATGAAAGGACATTTCAATTCTAAATATTTATGCACCCAACTTAAATGCTCCCAGATTTATGTAATAGACTTTAAATGGTCTAAACAGTATGAGATCCCACAACACCATAATAGCTTGGGACTTTAACACTCCTGTGACAGAACTAAACAGATCCCCTAAACAGAAACAATGATACAAGGGACCAAAATGCAACTTTAGAATAAAATGGACTTAATAGACATACATAGAACACACCATTCCAAAACTAAGGAATATACAGTCTTCTCATCAGCCCATGGAACTTACTCCAAAATAGACCATATCCTAAGACACAAATAAAATTTCAACAAAATTAAAAGAATTCAAATTATACCTGTATCTTCTTGAACCACAAGGCAATAAAGGTACGACTTAACTCCAACAAAAATATTTATCCTCACACAAAGGCATGGAAATTAAGCAACTTTATGCTGAATGACAGTTGGGCCAAGGAAAAGATAAAGGAGGAAATTATTAAATTCCTTGAACATAACAATAATGAAGCTACAAGCTACCAAAACCTCTGGGATAGTGAAAAAGCAGTCATAAGGGGGGAATGTATTACATTAGATGCCTACATCCAAAAAACAGAAAGAATAACAATTATACATCTTGCAAATATTTTTATGTATTTTTTCGTATTACAAATAATAGAGCAAATGTGCCTATACTCCCAAGTGTAATGAATATCCTTGAAAAGCAGAAAGCACATCAACAACATAATGAATTGTCTTAAGGAAATGGAAAAGAGCAATCCAATCCCAAACCTAGCATAAGAAAAGTAATAACCAAAATTAAATTAGAAATAAATGAAATTGAAAACAAAAGAATAACTCCAAATATTAATGAAATAAAAAGTTGGTTCTTCAAAAACATAAATAAAATTGATAAACCTATGGCCAGATTAACTAGAAATAGAAAAGTAAAATCTCTAATAACCACAATCAGAAACAAAATGGGGGAAATAACAACAAATATCATAGAGATATAAAACATTATATCTGACTACTACAAGAAACTCTATGCCTGGAAATTTGACAATGTGGAGTAAATGGACCAATACCTGAAATCACACCATCTCCCTAGACTTAACCAGGAAAAAATAGATCCCTTGAATAGACCAAATCAAGCAGCAGGATTAAAAAAAAATTTTTTTTTAATTTCCAACAAAAAAATGTCCTCAACAAAATGGCTTTACATAGGAATCCTATTAAACCTTCAAAGAAGAGCTTATATCCATACTGAAGAACCTATTCCAAAACACCAAGCAGGAGGGAACCTTCCCCAACACATTTGATGAACCAAACATCACCTTGATTCCAAAACCAGAAAAGGACTCAGAAAGAAGAACTACAGACCAATTCCACTGAAGATTATTGATGCAAAAATACTCAACAAAATCTTAGCAAATAGATTGTAACTACATATTAAAAAAATTACACATCAAAACAAATAGGCTTCACCCAAGGGATGCAAGCTTGGTTTAATTTATGGATATGTAAATCCATAAATGTAATTCATCATATCAATAGAAGCAAAAACAAAGACCCAATGATCCTTTCAATAGATGCAGAAAAAGCATTTGGTAAAATTCAACATCCGTTTCCAACAACAACACTTAAGAAAATAGGCATAGGTGGCACATTTCTTAAGCTGATTGAAGCCATCTATGACAACCCACAGCCATATCACACTGAATGGTGTAAAACTGAAAGTTTTCCACTTAGAACTGGAACTAGACAAGGATGTCCACTATCACCACTATTATTCAACACAGTTCTGGAAGTTCTAGTCAATGCAATCAGGAAAGAGAAGGCTACAAAGGTTATCCAAATGCTTTCCCTCTTTGCTGATGATATGCTCTTCTACTTAGAAAACCCCAGAGATTCAACCACAAAACTCCTGGATGTCATCAGGAAGTGCAATAATGTCTCAGGGTATAAAATCAATGTCCCCAAATCAGTAGCCTTGTGGACACCAATAATAGCCAAGTTGAGAAGCAAATCAAGGACATGGTTCCCTTCACTGTAGCTTCAAAAAAATGAAATACTTAGGAATATAACTAACAAAAGAGGTGAAAGATCTTTTCAAAGAAAATTATAAAACCCTAAGAAAAGAAATTGCAGAAGACACTAACAAATGGAAGAACATGCTCTTGGCTGGGGAAAATCAACATTGTCAAAATGTCTATTCTACCCAAAGCAATCTACAGATTCAATATAATCCCCATGAAAATACAAACATCATATTTTGAAGAAATGGAAAAAATAGTACTTTGTTTTGTATTGAACCAGAAAAAAAAACCCATTATAGCTAAGGCTATTCTAAGTCAGAGGCAACATCATACCAATGTCAGGCTATATTACATACAAGTCCACTGTAATCAAAACAGCATGGTATTGGCACAAGAATAGAGACATAGACATATGGAACAGAGTAGAAAACCAAGAGATGAAGCCAGTCTCTACTTGCCATCTGATCTTCGATAAACCAAACAAAAGCATACAGTGGGGAAACAAATGTCAACAAATGGTGCTGATAGAACTGGGTAACCACATATAAAAGACTGAAACTCAAGCCACACCTTTCATCTCTTACAAAAATTGACTCAAGGCTCGGTGCCTGTGGCTCAATGGCCTAAGGTGGCAGCCACGTATACCTGAGGTGGCGGGTTCGAATCCAGCCTGGGTCTACCAAACAACAATGACGGCTCCAACCAAAAAAAATGGCCGGGCATTGTGGTGGGCGCCTGTAGTCCTAGCTACTTGGGAGGCAGAGGCAGGAGACTCACTTGAGCCCAGGAATTGGAGGTTGCTGTGAGCTGTAATGCCACAGCACTCTCTCCAGGGTGACAGCTTGAGGCTCTGTCTCAAAAAACAAACAAACAAAAAATTGACTCAAGATGGGTTAGAGACTTAAATCTAAGACACAAAACAACAAAAATCTTAGAAGAAAATATGAGGAAAACTCTTGATAATGTTGGACTAGGAAAAGATTTTATGACAAAGACTTCAGTGGCCATTGCAACAACAACAAAAATTAACAAATGGGACTTAATGAAGCTGAAAACCTTCTGCACAACTAAGAACACAACAAATAAAGCAAACAGACAACCTTCAGAATGGGAAAAGATATCTGCAGGTTATCAATCTAACAAAAGGTTGATAACTAAAATCTACAGAGAACTCAAATTAATCAACAGAAAAAGAGTAAACAATCCCATCTGTCTCTGGACAAGAGATATGAACAGAACCTTCTCTGATGAAGACAGACAAATGGCTAACAAACACGAAAAAATGCTCATCATCCCTGATCATCAGAGAAATGCAAATCAAAACCACCCTGACAAAATTACCTAACCCCAAGAAGAATTGCTCACATCATAATCTCAAAGCTGCAGATGCTGGCATACATGTGGAAGAGAAGGGAACACTTTACACTGCTGGTAGAACTGCAAACTAATACAACCTTTTTTGGAAGGAAGTATGGAGAAGCCTCAAAGAACTCAAATTAGACACCTCGTTTGATCCTGCAATCCCATTACTAGGCATCTAACCAGAAGAAAAAAAATCCTTTTATCGTAAGGACATTTGCACTTGACTGTTTGTCACAGCTCAATTTACAATCGCCAAAATGTGAAAACAGCCTAAATGCCCACAAACCCAGGAATGGATTAACGAGCTGTGGTATATGTATGCCATGGAATACTATTTAGCCATTAAAAGATGCAGACTTTACATCTTTTGTATTAACTTGGATGGAGATGGAATACATTCTTCTTAGTAAAGCATCCCAAGAATGGAGAAGCAAGAATCCAATGTGCTCAACTCTAATATGAAGGCAGTAGATGATCTACTACAAGGAGTGAGGTAGGGGAATGAGCAAGTGGGGAGCGGGGAGGAAGGAGGAGTATGGGGGGATCATGGTGTATGGCACACCTCCTGGGGATGGGACACAATTCCAAGAGGGACTGTCCCTAACAACTGCAATCAGTGTAACCTAATTCTTCGTACCCTCAATGAATCCCAAACAATATTTAAAAAAAAAGAATGGGAGAAAAAAAAAACAGAAGAACATTATGTTAAGTGAAATAAACCAAGCACGGGACAAATCATGCACATTCTCACTAATATGTAGAAGCTACATATTAAAACAATTGATCTCGTGGAAACAGAATAGAATGATGGTTATCATACTGTCAAGTGTAGCAGGGACTAGGGATAAAGTGGGGATGATTAATGGATGCAAATTATAGAGTTAGTTAGATGGAATGAACAATACTTGAGAGCACAACAAAATGACTGTAATCAACAATAAGTTGGGATACACTTTAAAATAGCTAAAAGAGTAAAATTGCAATGTTCCTAAGACAAAAAAAAAATGATAAATGCCCAAGTTGATGGATACCCCAATTACCCCAATTCAATTAATTCACATTGTATGCCTGTATCAAAATATTACACATAGCCTGTAAAAATACACAACAATTATTTACTCATAAGAATAAAAAAGAAAAAAGCCAAATCAGTCAGGAAAAAAATAATAATGATACTAATGAAGTCTTTCTGTGCATTTATCTTTTCCTCCTCTGGCCAGGATTTTTTTTAAAAATACAGTTTAGTGAAAGAAATAAGATTAATCAAAAAGACTCTATAAGAAGAAAAATAATAAATCTTGCAGTCTATTGTTGTTGTTGTTTAGGACAAACCAAAAAGAGACTGTAAAATAAAACAGAGGCCTGGTTGCAGAAGAGGGAGGGAAGAAGAGAAAAAGTACGGGAAGGCTAACTGTGCAGGCTGGAAGGAGAACTTTTGACCTATGTACTTAGTAATTTATAGCATCCTGATGTGAGATAAGTCATCTTACCTTTGATTGTGGTTTTTGCCTAACTCATTTATTATAGCAAATGTCTGGAAACCCAGAGCATTTGATTTATTTATATATCAACTTGCTCAAGCCCAAAACTAACCCAGAGAGAAAACAGCAATGAGAAACCATTAATCATTTTGAATTAAACACTTGTTACCATGTCATGAAAATTTGTCCTTTATTCAATCTATGTCCAAAATCAAAAATAAAAGGTCATGCATTGGGAACAAAGTGACTTGAAGGCTTCAACTAAATCTCAAGGCTTCCATGAACTTGAGCTTCAACCTTCAAAGACAGCAGAACATGAAGTCTGGCAGCAAATGACCCAATAAGCTTAAATGCTGGTGTGAAAATTGTGACCCCCTCCCAATTTAAAACACAGTTTCACTGTGAATATTTCAAGTATTGTTTTGATTCTGATTTTTAATACTTACTAATAAGTATGCAAAGAGATACATTGGGACTTTTATTACCATATTGCCTATTCCTGCTTCTGTGTTTAAAAAATCTGCTTATTTCAAGCAGGGTACAGTGATTTTGTGCATATTGGATTTAATTTTCTACTAAGCAAATAAAAATGCCTAAGTGCAATTTACAGATCGTCTTTTTGACAAATATTGTATATGTACTTTGATTTCTACTGCTGTCTGAATGACCCCATGCTGAAAGAATTTCATTTTGCATTTCCAAAATATATACAGAACCCATTAAAAGAAAGAAATGTAAGCCATAATTTATACAGGAAAGAAAATGCTCCAATCATGACCCAATGATTTTATATAACCAATATGTTCCTGGCTTCATCAGCCTATGACTACAAAATGAGCTCACACTTTCTTTTGTTTACTCAAACTATTATACCAAAGTTCTTTCCTAACCACCAGAAGTCGGCAACCACTTACATGCCCCCCCTTAATGACCTTCAGCTGTTTCTGAGACTTGTCCCAGGACGCTGTCAGCCACCTGTGCATTCAGAGGCAAGCCTTCCATCCCACCTCACCCCTTCTGATGTCTTTGTCATTTAGCCTGTACTACTGATGACCTGCTAGATGTCAACAGGCCACATGGCACAGCTGTCCCCTGCAACTCACTGCTGCTGCTCCCAGCCCATGGCCTGATCTGAAGGGACCCTGGTCTTCCTGTCTTGCTTCACAGGAAGTACAGGCAAACGCCTCTGCTGAACTCCCCAAAATGTCAACAAACAATCTGTTAATAAAACAAAGTTAAGTGTATTCTAACTCACTACAATAAGGAAGAACATCATCTTAACTGTCTCAGTGTCTTAGAAGGGAAAAGTCAGAAGCAGGTACTCATAGGAATTGGGGTCTGGGCCTAAGTGGTTTAAGGCTCATCCTTCAAGATGGGAAACTGACTGGGATTGGGCAAAGTCTGTGACCCAGTGGGCTAAGCTTGGTAGATACAGAGGAGAAAGGATGGAAGTGAATCTTAATAAATAAATTATTGTTTGAAAAGCAAGCTGTTTACCCTATAAGATCACTTTGACAAAGTGATCAGTGGGAATTCTCTGAAGCAAATGATCAGGTTATTTAATGTTGTACAGTCTTATCTCTCCCAGGCAAAGTTTTTCTGGCACAAACAACTAAGTCATGTTGACATAGGTGGAACCTTATCTAATCTTGCTGACCCCAAAGGTCTCAGGGTGACTGCCCTATTTGATAGGCTCACACCCTGTCTTAAAAAAATAGCTTCCTGCCCCACCGAAGACCTGTCTCACCTGACCAGGAATAAGCCCTTTCCTTCTACCAAAACCTTCCAGAACCTCAGAATCAGCACAACTGACTCTCATCATTGTATAGGAAGAGAAAGGAGAGAGACAGAGAGAGGAAAATTTCCTGCCTTTTCTCTCCCAGTCTATGCCCTCCCCTGTGTCCTTTTTTAACCTGGACTTGACAATGGAAAGCCCCTGACTCTCAGTAAGGACTACAGCCCAAGAAGAGGATCACATTCATGCATTTCTCAGTTCCTGTGTTGCTTGATCTTTTTGTGATGCCCTTCTAAGATATTCTAGAAACTAAACCGAAAACACTTGTCTTACATTTCTTATGTTTCTACCCAGCAGCGATTTTTCCCTCAAACCATCAAGGAAGAGATTTATTCTACCTGTGGAAGACAATGAGAAAATGATCCCTTCTGCTCTGTGATTGAAAATTTGACTCTAGAAAGAGTGTTGATTTCTTTAAAAATTCTCATTGCAATAGTTTGAAAGAAAGGAATCTTACAACAAATATACATATAGAAACCTAAACTTAGAAACCTAAGAAAATAAATGCTGGGTACTACATGCTTTCTTTTACCTGCTGCCTTTTTTAGTACCTTTGAGAAAATAGTCTATCTGTAAGCTAGAGCGTTGACATGCTATCAATATAAATATAAGATGCCTTCAGTTAGTGCCTTAAATCTAAATACAATGACAAAACCATCTGATTCCAGGTTATAAATTAGAGAGCCATAGAAATACTAAGGTCCTCCAAAAATTTTATTTCATTAGTCAAAATGCTTAAAATTCTAAAATCAAGAGATAAATATGATACCTTACAGTAAGTACTCTCCTGGGCAAAAAATATCCAAAATGATACTAAAAAGTTAGAAGTATACATGGACTGGGGTAAGTACACATGAACTGGGATAAGTACACATGGACTTGGGTAAGTAAACATGGACTGGGGTAAGTACATATGAACTGGGATAAGTACACATGGACTGGGGTAAGTACACATTGACTGGGGTAAGTACACATGGACTGGGGTAAGTACACATAGACTGGGATAAGTACACATGGACTGGGGTAAGTACACATTGACTAGGGTAAGTACACATGGACTGGGGTAAGTTCACATGAACTGAGGTAAGTGCACACAAACTGGAGTAAGACTTTATCCAACTCTGTGAATTCCTCAAGGGTGAGCCTACCCCAGTATCAAACATTGTTAAATAAGCATTTGATAATTGACTGTCTGATTGAATGAATGAATGAATGAGTACATGAATGGACTGCAATTAACCCTTTGGGGGCTTAGCACGCTGAATTTGGCCTGGAGATCCTGGAACTGCAATCAGGTTGAACTGAATCAAGAGAAAGAATCCTTTATTTTAAAAACTCTCCTGATTATGCCAAATGAATATTAATTCCTAAGCTCCACAGGAAAAGTGATGAACCAACAAACAAATCTGAAAATGGTAGAATATGCTGAGACAGCAACAGGTCTGAAGGCAAACCCCTACCTAGTGTTGGGATCAGGGGAGGGTCTAAGAGATGGAGAAGAGGGAGAGCCATCCCACTGGGCTGAAGTAGCCCTCACTTGGGAAGGACAGTTGATCCCGAGTAAGGCAGGCCCTCAGACACTGTCAGCACCTTGCTGGATGACAGATACTGCAGAACTCAGGGCTCTTAACTGTCAGTATCTGCTTTAGTGGGAAGAAGAGAGAATGCTGAAAGGTCAGCTATTCCAAGAGCCCAGTAAGTACCTGGCCTCTGGAGGAGAAGTTCTCCCAAAGTTCTGCATAGGAAGTTCTAACCAATACAAGTATGAAGACCCCTGGAAATAATCAGGCCCAAGTATCTCCAGTACAAAATGTATCTCCATCTACAAATTCTGTGTTTTCATTAATTGTGACATCAAAGGAAGAAATGTCTTAGAATTGTCCCTAACCAAAACTTCAGCTTCAAAGTGAAAACATATTTCAGGTTCTATTTGAAATCTGATCCTAATGGCCCCTATAGTAGCAACTCTTGCCTGGACCTTGGGGTACTTCTCACAAAAGCAGGAATAGAATCATTTCCTCCAGTGGGAAAACCTATGGAGACATTAATATCCAGGCCAGTATTAATCACCGTGTTCCCTTTATAGTTCCCTAACTTTCCTCTGCCCATCCTCCTCTGTAGGGCAGTAATTCCCAATCTTGGCAGCATAAAGGTAACATCTTGGAAGCTACTTCTAAAAATTACTGGTTTCTGGCCAGAAGCATGGCTGATACCTGTGATCCTAACACTCTGGGAGGCTGAGGCAGGTGGATTGCTTGAGTTCAAGAGTTCGAGATCAACCTTAGTGAGAGTGAGACCCTGTCTCTACTAAAAATACAGAAAAAAATAGCGGGTGTAATGGCAGGCACCTATAATCCCAGCTATTCAAGAGGCTTAGGCAAGAGGATACCTTGAGTTCAAGAGTTTGAGGTTGCTGTGAGCTATGATTATGCTACAGCATTCTACTCAGGATGATGGAGTGAGACTCTGTCTCAAAGAAAAAAAAGTTATGAATTTTGGACCCCAAACACTGATATTCTGTTTAATTGGCCTTGTGAGGGAGTCCAGGCCTCAAAAAAAAAAAAAAGTTTAGATGATCCTAATGTACAACCCGAATTGAAAACAAGGAACGTAGGCCCACTTTCTCTCCCTGAGCCCAGAATAAATGACCCATCTGAGACCAAAACTTAGATCTGGTTTAGGGTTAGGTTTCCCTTCCATGAGATGAAAGACTAGGGCTGACAGGAAGAGCAACAGATATGGACAAGGATCTGGGCAGTAAAGATATCCTTGGAGTGAGGATACAGGAAGTCTTCTGTTGCACAGGAACAAGGAAAGTGGTGGGGGCCAGTCCAGGCTGGACTACAGCATAGACACTACTCTCCCACCAGCCCCAGATCATCACCAGAGTCAACCAGGCCCAGGGGCACCAGGTGCTCCATGCAGGAGATATCTATATTAAGATGTGGGCATGATGGAGAGGGGGGCAAGATGGCCGACTGGAAGCAGCTTCCGACAGAGGCTCCTGTCCAAAAGGAAAGATAACCTCCAGAAACTGTCCAATTGAGCTGAAGACTGGGAGCCCGGTTGAGAGAAACAGAAGTGATAACTGCAGGTCACCTCTGAGGCAAGATGCAACTTCAAGAAACCAAGCTTCAGGCAGAAAAACTGAACTAAAGTTTTCCACTATTCTGAACTTCCAGGTCACCCTTCCCCACCTTACCTGACAGACCAGAAGCCTGACCTCTGCTGAAACAGAGGGAGGAGGACTTGAGCAGTGCCCACCCTCCGTATCTGCCAGACCAGGTAGCCCACCAGGTAAGACACTCCAGGGCCCCACTGAGGCCAGCCCCCAGGCCAGGAATGCCGCCAGGACCCCCAAATGGCTCTGATCTGTGCCCCACCAGGCCTCAGCCCGCAGCCTGCAGCAGCCAAGAACTCTGCAGAGCCTTGGCCCACTGCCAGCAGCAGCCAGGAAGTCCACCAGGTCTCCCGTAGATGCCGATTTGTGCCCTGCCCAGCCTCGGATCGCAACCCACCTGGACCCCTACCCGGCTCTGATCCGTGCCCCAGGCCCACTGCCCACAGTGTCCAGGAACTCCACTCCACTGGGACACCCCACAGGGCCTTGGCCCGCTACAAGCAATGGCCAGGAATTCCACTTTGACTCCCCCACAGCCCTAATTGGCACCCTGCAGGCCTTGGCCTGCCACCAGAAGCAGCCAAGAAGACCACTGGGACTCCCACGCAGTGCCGATCTGTGCTCTACCCAGCCTGGGCCCGGCTCCAATCTGTGCCCCAGGCCCGCTGCCCACAGCAACCAGGAACTCCAGTCCACCAGGACCCACGTGCAGCCCCTATTGGCACCCCACCGGGCATTAGCCCTCCACCAATGACAGCCAGAAGTCTGCAGGGACTCCCGCACAGTGCTGATCTGTGCTTCACCCTGCCTCGACCCTCCCACTGAGACGATTGGCCCAGCTCTGATCCGTGCCCCAGGCTCGCGGCCCACAGCGGCCAGGGACCCACATTCGCCCCCATTGGCACCCCACTGGGCCTTGGCCCGCTGCCAGCAGTAGCCAGGAAGTCCGCTGGGACTCCCGTGTGGCACTCATCTGTGCCCCACCTGGCCTCAGCCTGCCACCTGCTGGGACCCCCATGTGGCTCTAATCCGTGCCTTCCGGGACTCGGCCCTCTGCTTGCAGCAGCCAAGGACTCCGCTGGGCCTCAGCGGGCAGCCTGACCTGCTGTGGCCAGGAACGCTGCGGGGAACCCTGTGCCAGGCCTCTGCCTGCCACCCACACTGGCAAAGGACTCTGCCAGGAACCTGCCAGGCCTCCATCTACTTGCCCAAGCCAGGAATTCCAGGAGCCACACAACCCGCCTCCTCCCTAACCTCTCTGCCTCCGACCCGCCCGGCAGTCTAGTCAGGGACTCAGAAGGATGCGCTACCTGTGCCCTCCCTCAAGAACACTCCTCCCAGCCAGAGACTGCTGGAGACACGGGCACCCTTTGGAAAGGGCACAGGGTGCCCCATCCCATGCCCTGCTGCTTGATCTGTGTGCCACACTCCCAAGCTGCTCCCGCAGCCAGAACTCCCTGGGTGGGGCAGTCCCAGAGGAGCTACACAGGGTCACTCCCTACAAAGATCCAGCAACCACAGAGTGATCCTGCCAGGGTCTGATCTGGGAGAGACACCTCCCCAACTCTGAGGACAGTCATAGGCAACAGTGAAAAATAATCATGAGATGGAATCAACAGAAAAACTCTGGGAATATGAATAATCAGAGTAGATCAACTCCCCCAAGGAGATACACCACAAGATCCCTTGCATAAGCAAATGGCTGAGATGTCAGAAATTGAATTCAGAGTCTGGATAGCAAATGAGATCAGCAGAATGGAGGAAAAGATGGAATTAGAATTTCAAGCGGTAATCCAAAAGATGACCCAAAAGATGTCTCAAGAACTGAACAAATTCAAAGACAAAATGACCAAACATTTTGACACATTGAGACAAGAAGTTGCAGTCCTCAAAGATCTGAGAAATACAGTAGAATCCCTCAGTAACAGAATGGAGCAAGCAGAAGAAAGGATTTATGACATGGAAGACAAAGCTTTTGAATGCTCCCAAACTTCCAAAGAGGAAGAAAAATGGAAGGCAAAAACAGATCATTCTCTCAGATAGCACTGGGACAACTCGAAGAAAACCAATATTTGCTTTATAGGGATACCTAAAAACGATGAAGTGGTGTCACAAGGCACAGAGTCTCTTCTTTATAAGATTATGAAAGAGAACTTTCCTGACATCCCAACAGATTCTGAAATTCAGATAGCAGACAGTTTCAGAACCCCAGCAAGACTCAACCTGAATAAGTCATTCCCAGACACATCATAATTAAGTTCACTAAAGTTAATATGAAGGAGAAAATTCTGAAAGCAGCCAGATGTAAGAAATCCATTACCTACAAGGGGAAGAATATTAGAATAACTGCAGATCTCTCTGATCAAACCTTTCAAGCTAGAAGACAATGGTCATCGACTTTTAATCTCCTAAAATGAAATAACTTTCAACCCAGGATCCTGTATCCAGCTAAACTGAGTTTCATTTATGATGGAGAAATTAAATACTTCAATGACATCCACATGTTGAAGAAATTTGCTATAACTAAACCAGCTCTCCAGGATATTCTCAGACCTATCCTTCACAATAATGAGCACAAACCTCCACCACAAAAGTAAACTCACCCAGAAACTATTTATCAAATTTCATCTTCCACAGTGATGAAAGGATTAAAAATGTCCTCTGGGAGCAGGGGACTGGCACAGACCACCCAGCACGCCACCCGGGAGCACCCGCCCACCTATCTGAATGACCCCTCTTTGAGTACCCACTGCTACGTGTGGATCAAAGATTCAGGGTTAAGATTTCACTATGTTGCTGCTGGAGAAAGAGGCAAACCCCTTATGCTGCTGCTTCATGGATTTCCAGAATTCTGGTATTCTTGGCGTCACCAACTGAGGGAATTTGAAAGTGAATATCTAGTTGTAGCACTGGATTTGAGAGGCTATGGAGAAACAGATGCTCCTAGTCATCAAGAAAATTACAAATTAGACTGTCTAATTACAGATATAAAGGATATTTTAGATTCACTAGGTTATAGCAAATGTGTTCTTATTGGCCATGACTGGGGAGGCATGATTGCTTGGCTCATTGCCATCTGTTATACAGAAATGGTGATGAAGCTTATTGTTATTAACTTCCCTCATCCAAATGTATTTACAGTCTACCCCCTCCCTCAGTCTAGAAGTCTAGAAGTCCAACTCATCCAGAATCCAGATTGTCTGCATTTCTTAGCTAGGACAGGGCATTGCAGAGATGGTGGTTGTACTGCTTGTCTGTTCCTGTGAATCCAGTAACTGTACAGGAGGACATAGAGGGAGGGGACTGTCCTGGCCCAGAGATAAAGAGTATCTCAGCAGCAGACAGAGGCTAGGGTTCCCACACTGTGGGTGGAGGCTCAGAAGCTGCTGAAGTGCACGAACTTAAGAGGAGGCTCCTTCTACCCAACTTCAGCATTAGTAGAGTGATCCTGCTGTGGTCTAACTTTGGACAACCATCTCCCCATCTCTGTGGCCTTCTGGAGGGAGCCATACCTCTCCCTATAGGGATTCCAGTACTGCAGAACAGCAGCAACAAAGGTGCAGTGGCCAAGGGAGAAATTCTTTTGCTGTCAGGATATTCTCAGGTTTGAACTGAGCAAAAGCAGAAACTTTTGACCACATATTAAACTCTACAATGGTGAAAGGACCCAAAATACCCACTCCACATCCCAGTAGCTTATCTTTAGTTTCAATTCATGTGAATGGTTTAAACTTTCCTCTAAAGAGGCACAGGTTGGCTGACTGGATACAAAAACTTAAACCAGATATCTGCTGCATACAAGAATCTCATCTCACCTTAAAGGATAAATATAGACTCAAGGTGAAGGGATAGTCATCTATATTCCAGGCAAATAGAAAACAGAAAAAAGCAGGTGTTGCAATCTTATTCACAGATACAATAGGCTTTAAACCAACCAAAGTGAGTAAAGATAAGGATGGACATTTTATATTTGATAAAGGTAATACACAAAATGATGAGCTTTCAATTATTAATATTTATGCACCCAACCAGAATGCACCTCAATTTATAAGAGAAACTCTAACAGACATGAGCAACTTGATCTCCTCCACCACCATAGTAGTCGGAGACTTAGCACTACTCTAACAGTGTTGGACAGGTCCTCCAAAAAGAAGCTAAACAAAGAAATCATAGATTTAAACTTAACCCTCCAACATTTGGACTTAACAGACATCTACAGAACATTTCATCCCAACAAATCGGAATACACATCCTTTTCATCAGCCATGTATCATACTCCAAAACTGATCACATCTTAGGTCACAAGTCTAACCTCAACAAATTTAAAAAAATAGAAATTATCCCTTGCATCTTCTCAGACCATCATGGAATAAAGGTTGAACTCAATAACAACAAGAATATGCATACTCAAACAAAAACATGGAAGCTTAACAACCTCATACTGAAAGATACATGGGTCATTGACGAGATTAAGCAGGAAATTTCCAAATTTTTGGAACAAAATGACAATGAAGACACAAATTATCAGAATCTATGGGATACTGCAAAGACAGTCCTTAGAGGGAAATTTATAGCACTGCAAGCATTCCTAAA
>CAUYRH010007587.1:0-16482 GCA_963574655.1 Perodicticus potto
CTGTCACCCTGGGTAGAGTACGGTGGCATCACAGCTCACAGCAACCTCCAATTCCTGGGCTCAAGCGAGTCTCCTGCCTCCGCCTCCCAAGTAGCTGGGACTACAGGCGCCCGCCACAACGCCCGGCCATTTTTTGGTTGCCGCCACCATTGTTTTTTGGTGGGCCCGGGCTGGATTCGAACCCGCCTGCTCAGGTGTACGTGGCTGGCACCTTAGCCCGTTGAGCCACAGGCGCCGAGCCTCAACAGTCTTTTTAAAAAGCCTTTTGTTGGTCCTGCTTGTGATTAATGAAAAAATCTATTATAGAATTTCATCAAAGAAAAAAAAAAGAATTTCTGTCTGTACAACGTTTATGTTACGCATAGACAGACACACAACTTTGGGTAGACCCTGTGAGAAGAAGAAAAACTCTTGACCTCAAACAGCTCACTGCAACAACTGTGTCTAGGTGGGAATGAAACTAGTAGTCCTGAGCAGTAGACAAGTGACAGCCAGCCAGGTTTTTCTCTTGGAGACAGCTGGAACCCTTGGGGAGAGGGGCTGGGTACCCCTCCTGAAGGACTTGGAATTTGAGCCCACCTGGAAGGCTGGGAGGGTGTCGGAAAGACCGAGAAGGTCGCGAGGAGAGTGCTCGCAGACGTGGAGGCAGGAGCGCCCCTCCGCCTCAGGCCTGGCCCCCTCGGCAGGTGAACCTGGTGTCGGAGCACATCTGGTGCGAGGACTTCCTGGTGCGCAGCTTCTACCTGAAGAACGTGCAGACGCAAGAGACGCGCACGCTCACGCAGTTCCACTTCCTCAGCTGGCCCGCAGAGGGCACCCCGGCTTCCACCCGCCCCCTGCTGGACTTCCGCAGGTGAGCGCGGGCGCACCCACCAGCTGGAGGGGAGCGGCGTGGGATGGCCCTGGGCGGACTCCCAGGAGCCTCAGCAGAGAGCAGCACCGGAGCAGGGGGCCGGGAGCCGAAGCGGCCCACGATCCCCTAGCCCACCGGCTCCTCCTGGGCCCCCTGGTGTGAGCCTTCCAGCTCCTCACCCTCCTGCCCCCAAACCAGGACAGGTGCTCCGTCTGGCCGTGCCCGCCCTCCCACGCCTCCCCACCCGCGAGGGCCAGCTCCGTGCCTGGCCTCACTCCGCTGCTCTGCTCTCCCGCTCACGCCCTCTCCTCCCTGCCTCTCTGTCTGGCTTCTCTCCCTGAGTCCCTCCAGAAGAGCCCGCCTTTTTCCGAGCGCTCCTCTACCTCCCTTGTTCACTCCCTCTCCTTGGCCTCCCGTCTCTCCTGTTTCCTCCCTCCTCCCACCAGCACTATGCTCAATTCTTCTTGTTCCCCCCATCTCTCCCTCCTACCGTCTTCTCTTCTTCATCCCTCTCCCTGTGTCTTTACTCTTATTTGTATCTCTCTGAGTTAGAGTCTTTCTCTTTTCCTCTCCTCTCTCTCCCATATCTCTGTCTCACTCTTTTCCCTCTATCTCCATTTCTTCCTCCTGGCATCTCTCAGTTGTTCTGTCTCTTGTCTCCTCACTTCCCTATTTTTCTCCACCTCTCTCCCCTGCCTCTATTTGTCTCTACCTCTCTTCTCTTTCTCTCCTCTTCCTGTCCTTCCCTCTCTCTTCTTCCCTCTTTCTCTCTCCCTCACAGCTGCCAGTGTCATTTTTGTGATCTGCAGCTAGTATTCTCACTCCAGTTGCATAGTCACAAAAGTGATCATTGGCAGGTGTGGCTGCTGCATGGACAGACAGGACAATGGGGCTGGGAACCACCCTGAGCTGGGGGGAAGGGCACAGGGAAGAGGTAAAGATGGTCAAACGAAGTGCGCAGAGGATCTCCAGAGGACTCATTGGAGCAGGTGGGGGCTAAGACAGGAAGCTTACCCTGTTGTGACACTGATTCCCACACCAGGTCAGGCCTCCAACATCCCCGGCCTTTTCCTCCCCCACATAGGTGGCTGGGAAGTCTGCCACCACAGGCAGAGGCAGAGGCCCCACCCACACTGCAACCTTCTCCTGCTCCTCTGTCCCTTGCCAGGCTGGCCTGAGGTCTATAGGTCCTAGGCAGAGAAGCAGAGCTGGGGTTAGGGACCTGAGTATAGTTTCTGAACCTCAAGACACTGCTTTCTAAGTAGGGTCCCTGGGGCCTGAGGCACAGGCATCTTGAAAGCAATGCCAGGGTAGTGGAGCTACTTCCTTTTTTCCAATAAAAAAAATCCTGATAGAAGCTGAGTACAGTGGCTCATGCCTGTAATCCCAGCACTCTGGGAGGCCGAGGTGGGTGGATTGCCTGAGCTCACAGGTTCAAGACCAGCCTGAGCCAGAGCAAGGTCCTGCCTCTAAAAATAGCTGGGCATTGTGGTGGGTACTTGTAATCCCAGCTACTTGGGAGGCTGAGGCAAGAGAAGTGCTTAAGCCCAAGAGTTAAAGGTTGCTGTGAGGCACTCAACCAAGGGCAGCAAAGTGAGACTCTGTCTCAAAAAAAAAAAAAAATCCTGATAGAACTAGTGCTTGGATCAGTTTTAAGACTACACAGGTAAGCAAAAAGGTTTCTTTGCTTTAGCCTGAGTTATGTAACTCTAGTTGGCATTAGACCTACAGAACAAATTAATCGTTGCTTAATATATGCCGTTTGATGAAGGTCCACCAGAGGTAAGGCAAATTAACAAAAGAAGTCTGAGAAAATGACCCTGAGGTTTTTTGACCTCCCTCTGTTCCCTTACCTGTGAGATGAGGATGATGGCACACATCTTGTTACAAGATTTAACAGAGTGTAGTATTTAAGTAGTTTAAGGGCCAGGTTCATAACAAGGACTCAGTTAATTCTAGATACTATCTATTGCCATTATTATTAAATGAGTTTGGAAACCACTGTTGTGACTACTGTTCAACGCTAGCCCTCTGACGTACCAGCCAATGTGCTAGAAAACCATGTGATCACCTGGAAAACCATCCAAAGTCACCTATCCCCTTAGCTGGAGGACTGCTAAATTCTAAGCTTCCCCTGAATCAATCTGATAATCCCTAAGAACGTCTTCCCAAGTGCTGGCCCGGAGGAGGTAAGAGGAATCTGCAGGTAACTCTTAAAGCAGAACATAAAACCAAAAGCAACTGAGAGGAAAAACCCTTTGCTCCTGGCTGAGCTGTGGTCAGAGGCAGCAGAGAAGGGTCTGAGGTCCAAGCGGACCCCAAGTCAGAATATAAATCAGCCACAGAATGCTGAAGTGAGGCTGCTCCACAAATAGCAGTACAATATTCAGAGTTGAGGGGTTGTCCTTCCCTGGCCAAAGGATCTGTGTCCAGGGAGAACTGATATCACAGGTGGTGAGGGCCACGAGGAGCCTAAGTAGAGAAGAAAACAGCCAAGGTGGTTGTAGAGGATGGCAGAGGGGCAGAGCAGGGATATAACAAGACTGACACCCTGGAAAACCTACCCCCTTGGACTTCTGGTAGAGGCAGCTATTAATACTCTTTAATACTATAATTAATAGTAGCTATTATTTATTGAACACCTACTATGTGCCAGACCTTTCGCTTAGTCCTTTACATGGATTATCTCATGTGACCATTGTAAGAACCCTAAGGAGAAAGTTTCTATCATTATTACCCACCTTTTAGAGATAAGAAAACAGGCTCAAAGAGGTTAAATCAGTTCCAGGTGCATAGCTTGGGCACACAGCTCATCAGTGACAAGGCAAGCCCAGTGCCACCCACATCAGGTCTGGTTCTTTGCCTCCAGCTCTGACTTCTTTCTCTGGCCCTTTTCCCTCCTGCCCTGGGCAGCTGGGGAGACAGGAAAAGAGAGGCCCATGGTGTGTTTCAGCTCCCCTTTCCCTCCCTGCCTGTGCCCACTGGTCCTCACACGTGTTTCTTGTTGCAGGAAAGTGAACAAGTGCTACCGGGGCCGCTCCTGCCCCATCATCGTGCACTGCAGGTGGGTGGAGACAGAAGGAGACAGGGTATCTCAGGCCAGAGGACCCTGGGTTTGGGCCTCTTGATTCTTGCCCCTCTCTGGTCCCCATGTGCATCTCCTATGCACACTGCCTGCCTGTGCCCTTGATGGCAGCATACTGCACAGCCCATGGACCAAATCTGGCACATCACCTGTTTTTTTTTTTAATAATGGTATATATTTAAATAGTTGCAGAAAAAAGAATGTGTGGCAGAATCCATATATGGTCCACAATTTCAAAACTATTTATTGTCTGGCCCTTTGCAAAAAAGGTTATCTGAACAAAACCCTGATCACCAGCTGGAGAAGCCTGCTCCCACTCCTTCCTGCTGTGTCCATTGCAGGGCTGAGCCACAGCTGTTTTGGTTGTCCCATTGCCCAAGTGACATCCACAAGTCACAGGCTCCCTACTCAAGGCCCACATCCCAGCACCCAGGGCAAAGACCTTTTCCTCATCCTTGGCTCATTTATACCCTTCCTGAACCAACCAGTGTCCTCCTCCCCACCCCAACCTCCAGTGTGCTCTCCCTTTCTGCTGGGTCTCAAGCTAAACCTGTCACTAACTTCCATTTCAGTGATGGTGCAGGGAGGACTGGCACTTATATCCTAATCGACATGGTACTGAACCGCATGGCAAAAGGTAACGAGTGTGCCCATGATGCCTGCAGCTCCCAAGCCCTTTTCAGAGTCTCCCCAACACCCAGGGCCCCAGGAGCTCACAGAGGAGCAGGGTGTCTCTCCTCCAGGCTTTGACCAATCCCACCATAGGGTGCTCCAGGCTTCCTGGGTCCTATCCTCTCTGGGCCCTCTCTGAGCAACACTGTGTCCCCTCCCCCCATCTCCAGGAGTGAAGGAGATTGACATTGCTGCCACACTGGAACATGTCCGTGACCAGCGGCCTGGCCTCGTCCGCTCTAAGGTGACCATACCTCCCTGCCCTGACCCTGGCTGCCACTCTCCCCTAGCACCCAATTCTTGGTCACTCCAGAGAAACCAGCAGCAGCCTATCTCTCCCACCTGCCTCTCCCTCATCCAGGAGGATTCCCCGTTCTTCCAAGGGACCTGCCCATCACTCCCTCATCCTCCCTTGGGGCCAAAGCAGAGGCCAGGCCTCTCTATGACCTTCTTGCTATTGTCCTTCTCCAGGACCAGTTTGAATTTGCTCTGACAGCTGTTGCGGAGGAGGTGAATGCCATCCTCAAGGCCCTACCCCAGTGAGGCCCCTGGGCCCCTTGGTGGGCGGCCTGGGCTCTGTTCCCTCTTTGCCTGTATGAGCATTTGTCTCTGTGCCTACTCCTTGCCCCGCCGCCTGTCACCCTGGCTCTCTTGGGCAATCCCAGGCCTTCCAAGAGGAGTGTGGAAGGAAGCCCAGCCTCTCGCATGCACAGTCAGGGGCATCCCATGGGACAGCCAGCAGGAAAGGAGAGGATGAGGGCAGCAGGGCAGTTCCACCCAGGGCCTTCTCCTGCCTAAGTTCCCTGGCCCAGCTCCCATGGCTTGGAATGCCCCCAACGTGTCTGTGTGGACTCCCCCACATCCCAGTGTGGATGGACAGGGCAGAGTCAGCCCCAGCTCCTGCTGCCCAGCTTGCCTCCTTGACCCCCACTCTTGCACTCTGCTACCCCTGCCCTCATACTCAGGCCGCTTCCCACCACATGCTGCTCACCCTCTCTTCTTCTGGCACTAGAGAATATTTCTAGAAAAATCTACTTTTGTATCAGTGTGAATAAAGTTAGTGTGTTGTCTGTGCAACTGCAACCCAGACTCCCACACGGTTCTGTCTGCTCTGCTTCCAGACTCCAGCCCCAGCCCTGACCCTGCTGCCTCTCCGAGAAGGTATAGAGAGTGAGATGGGAGGGCACCAGGCTCTCCTGGTTTGAACAGGAGCTAACAGCAGTGAGGCAGCCATTCTTTACATTGTGCTGGCAGTCTCTTAAGATACTTTATGTATATTAGCTTGTGTACTCTTCACAATACTACCAATGATTAGCTCCACTTTACAGATGAAGAGACCAAAGCACAGAGCTTGCCCAGGATAGCATGACTTGTAAGTGGTGGGGTTAGATTCGAACACAGACAGCTTAACCTCGCTATTGCCTCTCCTCACGGTTCTTAGGCAGCTGCTTCATGGCCTTCACCTCAGGAATAACACATTTGTGCAGAGTTGTGCAAGCCTGAGTTTAGGACTAAATGAGATGGTGCTGACACTGTAAGTGCCTGTCCACCTTAGGCAAAAACTACAGCAAAGCTCTGATAGTGACTCTAAGCCAGGCCTATAAGATGCCAGACAGGTGCTCACCTGGGAACACTTTCTCCCTTTGCCATGCCCCACTCCCAGAACCTGCCTGAAGGTGCTCTACCTGCCAGAGGTACCCTTGGACAAAAGTGCAGAGAGACAAGGTGAAAAAAGCCTTGTACCTGGGGCTACTTGGTAGTTAGGGCCACTTAACCATGCTGAAGCCCAGTCTCCTCAAACAAAAAGTAGTGCCATACCATCTGCCCTGAGCAGGGAGTAAAGGGACCAGTGAGCAGACCACAGATCCTCCTCTGGTCTAGTCATCCTGCAAACCTGAGCAGAATCCCTCTCAGGACAGAGGTTTGAAATTCCTTTTCCAGGTAAGGATGCTTCAGGATTTTAAAAAGAATACACTATAGGCCTGACCTGGAGGGGAAAAGAGGCCATGAGGAGACAGGGAAGGTGATTGCCTGTGGCTGGAGACAGCAGAGGGGTATCTATCTGCCTTTTCCTACTCTGGCCCCTGATGAGTTAGGGCCTGACCTAATTCAGGGAGTGGAGAAGACCTGCTGTGTGGCCCTGGCTGAAGGCTTAGGCTGTGAAATATGGAAACCTGCCAAGGGGCTTAGTCTAAGGGCCTTGGGGGTACATTTGGTTTGAAAGTTTAGCCATGTGATATCAGCTTTCTGTAGTCCTCATGCTTTCCATCAATTTTGTGGACTACTAGTTGTGCTATGGACTACTGGGTGGTGGGGCTCCATTTAAGGCGAACATTGGCTGCCAAGGAAATCTGGTGTAGTCCCCCAAAAGGCAGAGACAAAAACTGTAAGCCGTTCTTACAGTTCTATACTTGGGGAGGCTGACCTGATCAAAAGAGAACTGCTGTCAACTGACAAGGCCTGTACCTCCTTCTGGGCATAAAGGGAGGTATGAGGCCTGAAGTGTCACCCATTGGTCCCACAGGGCCCCTCCTGGGTCACCCTGGAAAATAGCAGCACAAGAACACAGTGTACCACTGAGCTCTCAAAACTCAGCTTTATTGACTTCCAGTGTTTCCCTCAGTCGGAGCTCAGCCCAGCTGGCTTTGATAGGTCTCTGAGGCTCAATGTTACAGGGCTGATTCCACCACTCCCCTCCCTAGCCACTGGGCTCCCCAGGCAGGGAGGAGGAGAGGCAGCTCATCTGTGATAATGGAGAGAAAGAATGGGCAGCAGGGTCAGAGGCCAAAGAAAGCCATACAAGCAGCAGCATGCCCCGAGCTCCAATCACATGCCAGTCCCAGCCACACACACACCCACACACACCCCTCGAGGGCACTCTTCCCTTCCAGGCTCTCTGCCTGTCCACACAATTCAGACTTCTGGGGCCCCATCCTGCTTAGTCAGACCTGCTACCGCTCTGACCAGTTCCTCAAACCCCAGGCTGCCCACAGGAAAAGAACCTCACCCAGATGCTGCAGGGCTTTGATCTGACCACTCTAACCCTGAGGCTAGCAAACGTGTCAGGGGAACGGCAATTCTCTATCATCCCCCCATCATCCACATTCTCGCCAAGCCTCCAGAGACAAATGAAAAGACAAGAACTCCCTGCCCGGCTGTTAAGAGGCTGACCTGGACTACAACTACATGTCCCAAGATGCACAGCGCCACACCACATACCACTTCCCAAGTGTGACCTATCAGAAATGAGGTCAGGCGCACTGCATTCTGGGATTTGTAGTCCCCAAGAGCCACAAGCAACCACTCGGGAAGAGTGTGCACAGACGACGACTATGTCGCCTCCCACCCGGCAGCCGGCCGCCACCCACCACCCAGGCCCCGGCTCTACACTCAGTATGGGTGAGGGAGAGGAATGGAGAGGGCCCTCCCAGCGCGTGGGGGAGGGCACTGTCTTGTTGGAACTGTGCAGCGACTCTGGATCCAGGACATCCAGCTCAGAACACATCTGGGGAGAGAGTGGGGGTGGGGTGATAGGAGAGAGGGTCAGCAGCAAGCCTTAGAGGATGTAGCCGAACATGCAGACCTGGGCTAGCGGTGTGGCCTCTCCCTGAGCCCTGAGGCATGGTCGGGAAGTAGTATGGGGTACAGACCCCTCCTAGACCTTACTGGTTCACCCTGGCCCTATCCCACCTTTCCAGGGTTAGCCAGATTCACCTCTGCCTAGTCCCAAGGCTGGGGGCAGGCTGAGGCAGCAAGAGGAAGAAGAAGGGAGGAGTGGACTCCAGCTCTGAATCTGGAGGCTCCTGCCCTACCCAGCTAGCCTCCCCAGAAGACCTCATGGCCCTATGGGCCCCGGCATCTTCCTTGCCACACTGAGGCCTTCTTAGGGAAGGAAGAAGGGAGTCCTAAGGGAGTGGCCCTTAAAGCAAGCGATGCAGCCGCAGATAGTTGCAGAGAGAGGAATGGGAGGAAGGAGAACCAACACCAGAAAGGAAGCAATAGAGATGGTCAGAGCTTAACACTGCACAGAAACCAGAATGGGGGAGTCTGCAGCTGGACAAGGAGAGCCTGCATTGCTCCCCAGTGCAGCTGCCAACTCAGGCTCAGAGAACCCAGGCCAAGTCCTCCTTCCTTGACACCATCAGCAACACAGGTGGCAAAAACCTGGGCACAAAAGTCCCAGGCCAAACCACCAATTACCCTTCAGGAACTCCCCATTCAATAAGTACATCCTGGCTCCTTAGGCCCTTCCACTGCCCTGATGCCCTACCCTGGCCTTCACCCAGGGACTTATCAGGCCTGGGCTGAGCACAGCAAATCCCAAGTCCACACTGGAGTGCAGGTGGGCCTGGGAGAGAAACGTGTGGAGGGAGCATGGAGTTGGAGACAGGCTCCTGAAACTCAGCCATGCTCTTCTCTGCTCTCCCAACAGGTAAGCCAGACTCCAGTCATGACCCAAATTGGCCTGGGCTGGGCCTGGTGTTCAGAGGATGAGGCATCGGGAGGCCTTTTCCTCTGGGGATGGGCTGTGTTTGGCCACCTCACCCCTTGCACCCTCATGGGTCCCCCCCATGCCCAGATCCTGGTTCTGGGCCTTGGGCCGCCCCTGCTGTCGTTGCTGCGCCTCCCGCCCACCTGCCGGTTTTTTCCCAGCTGCCTCCATCTCTGACAGGCTGTAGGCCATGGCAAGCTGCAGGTCCTCATCCTCCTCAGAGAAGTCATTGTCAGAAGGCTGTGTAACAGGTGTCTGCTGGATCTGAGTACCGCTAGACCTGGAGGTGACTGACTGTTGCTGCTCACGACGACTCAGCTCCAAGCCCAGTGCCAGGTCATCTGGGACACCTGCAAGAGTCATGGGCACCATCAAGCCCAACCCAGGCCAGGAGCATCCTGCCAGGCAGCTTCATAAAGCAATGACTTTGACCATGTATAGCCTTTCCTTTGGAATTGGTATATGTGCATTTGGGCACCTGGAGTGTGATTATGAACATGGAGAAGTATTCAGCCATGTGATGTTGGAGCTCTTTTCCTTAGGCAAGTTACTCAACCTCCCTGCATCTCTTTCCTCATTTATAAAATGGGAATGAAGATAGCACCTACTTACTCAAATTATTCCAATGATTAAATAAGACAACTCAGGTGAAATACCTGGTGCCCAGAGCTCCTTGAGTTGGCAGACATGAAAGGTTAGCCGTGACGATAATCCTGTACAATACGGTCTTGTGGGAAGAGTTCTGCTCCAAGAACTATGCATCGTGAGTTTGACTCCTGGCTTATACCTTGCTTGGTAGCAACGAACTCTGCAAAAGGGTCTCCATTGCCTGGGCTACTTGGACATTAGGGTCATTTAAACATGCTGCAGCTCCATCTCCTCAAATAAAAACTGGGTGGATACTATCTACCCTGCTTATTTCCCAGAGTACTTTAGGAATACAGGGGACATTATACAGGGTAGACATAAAGTTCATATGAAATTTAAAATAGTTTAACATAGTAAACTGCACATGAACTTTATGTCAACTCTGTATGTGTGCAAATCCTTTAAAAATAATCAAGTGCTTTGCAAATGTAAGGCACCCCTCTCTCAGACTCCTCTGTCTCTTCCCAAGGATTGCCATCTCTGACCCTATCAGTCTGGCCTGTGGCCGCCACTCCCTTCCAGTCCCAAAGGAGTTCACAGAGCAGCAGTTTGGGGTGAGGGCTTCAAGGGTGGGGGCTGGGGCTTCCTGCCAGGGCCTGGGTGGCAGAGCCGTTCCTCACCATTGATTGTGATCGACTTCAGCTGCCCATCCTCCTCTACTTCTACCCGCTCCTGCCCGTTCTCCATGATTCTGTGGGAGACAGCACAATTCAGACAACAAGCAGAGACCAAATCCTGCAGGCACTGGTCCCACTCTGGCCACCAAATTTGACAATACAAACTGTGGCCCTGGGCTCAAAAAGCTGACCTTCTACTTGCACACAGTTCATGATTCCAGTCTAGACCCTGCCTGACTCTATGGCCCCAGAAGGAACCTTCACCTGCGTGTCGTGATGCGATGTCCTTGGACAAAGGTCGTAGACGTAGAAACAGAACGAAAAGCACTTGCCCCAGGACTGAAGGAGAAAGATGAGGACGAGAAATCTGGGAAAGGGACAAAGGAAGAGGAGGAGGGAGGTTGTCAGATGAAGGCTGTAACACTAGCTGCTGTAGTCACCAAGGGCCAGGAACCCCAGGGGAGCCTTCCACACAGCTGTAAGAGGCAGGATTCCAGGACTCAGAGTTTGCAAAAGTGAGAGGGGCAGCGCTTACCGGAGTGCCCAGGGAAGGAAGAAGAGAAGCTAAAGAAAGGACCAGAGGGCCGAGAACCCCGGTTCTGAAGCTCCGAGAAGGGGCCAAGGTCATCTGCAACAAATAAGCAGATTAACAGTCAACTGGTGAAGAGACTTACCCCCCAAAAAATGTGAACTCCACTTTTAAAAGTCTAAATATACAACCTGCTAAGCAACTGCGTAAATTTCTGATTTTCTATTTTTGGTTGGGCTTATTTACAAATTAAATTGTTTTTTAACACTGCACATGGAGACATTCACTGGTTAGTTCTGTTCACAATAAAGAATAAAAGAAGAGGGGAGAGGAAGGCAGGGTAGATTGTTCTTTCAGTATAGGCAGATAATCATGGTGTGATGACAGGCAGACACAGCTAGGAGTCCCAGCTCTTTCATTTGCTGTGTGACTCTAAGCATGTTATTTGTGCTTTAATTTTCTCATCTGCAAATAGGGATAAAATTAGCCATGTCTCAGGGTTCGCTAGAGGATTAAGGGATGTAAAGTACTTGGCACATATATAAAAATGGTATCTGTTGCTATGTGTAATGTTATTATTGTCACATGATGCTTTGAGTCTTGCTTTCTTGGCTGTTATTGTGGAGGTCTAACAATGTATTATTGTTGCTGTCACTTGATAAGGCCAGTCTGTGAAGTGTCACTATTGGGTCACATGGGTTCTAGCATGTGTGAAGGTTCTATTGCAGCCATCATTGGACTCAGCACCCCCAAAATCTTCTGTGTGTGCAATTCCCCTACCCTCTCAGCCTCCTACCTAAGGGGTTCCCAGCCAACAGAAACACAAGCCAAGATGGAAGGTGAGCTATTTAGAGGGCTCTTGGGTACACTCACCAAAGAGCTCTGCAAAAGGGTCTCCACTTCCGAAGAACTCCCGGAAGACCTCTTCAGGGCTGCGGAAGGTAAAGGTGAAGCCAGGCCCACCACTACCAGCTTCTGCCCGAGATGGGCCAGTTCCTAGAGGAGAAGCAGGACAGAGAGCAGGCTTTGGTCAGGTATCTTGTCTTTAGCCAGGGGACACCACCTAAGGTAAGGACCAGCCCTCTCCCTCCTCCCTGTCCCCCTTCCATCCCTAAGCCCCACCCTTCCACCTACCTGCTCCTGTCAGCCCTTCCCGGCCATAGCGGTCGTAGATTTCCCGCTTATGCTCTGCAAAGAGACAAGGTCATTTCTCCCTCCCTGTGGGACAATGGGTTCCCTCCCAAGCTAGGACCCTCAGCGGACTGCCCAGAGACTGACACTGTGGGGGAAGCAGAGTCCCCAGGAAAGAGAGGCCAGAGGTTTTTAGCAGCAGCTCAGTCCCTCACATAGCTGGTTCCTTCTCACCTGGAAAATGAGTATAATCACAGCACCTAATAGGTTATTGCAAATACCAAATGACATAATCCATGTCATTGGGTGCGTGGTGCCCAACAGATAGAAAGTGTTCAATAAATCAGCTAATCATCACTATTATTTTTTTCTTTTCTTTTCTTTTTGGAGACAGAGCCTCAAGCTGTCGCCCTGGGTAGAGTGCCGTGGCGTCACAGCTCACAGCAACCTCCAACTCCTGGGCTTAAGCAATTCTCTTGCCTCAGCCTCCCAAGTAGCTGGGACCACAGGCGCCCGCCACAATGCCCGGCTATTTTTGGTTGTAGTTGTTATTGTTGTTTGCCAGGCCCGGGCTGGATTCGAACCTGCCAGCTCTGGTGTATGTGGCTGGCACCTTAGCTGCTTGAGCTATAGGAACCAATCATCACTATGTTATTATTACTCTGGGCTTAGCCTAAGTGTCACTCCTCAGAGAAGCCTTCTGGGACCACCATAACAAAACAGGTAACTGTTACTCCCTATCACACCAACCACTTTTCTCCTTGGCAAACTCATCACAGCTTATGACTATGTCAACATATTTGCCTGGTTACTGTCTGTCTTCCCGACTAGAATATGATAACTCTTAGGACAAGGACAGTGCCTCCTTGTCCTCCACTGTTTCCCTAGTACCCAACAAGTGCCTGGCACTGACAGCATTCAGTGAATCACTTTTTAGTAAATGAATAAAAGGCAGACCTGGATTCAAATCTCAACTCTATGTGGCTTTGAGCAAGTTACTTCACCTCTCAGCTTCAGTTTCCTCATCTGAAAATGGGAGGAATAAAACCGGCCTTGTAGGATAGCAATGAGAACTCATGGAGATTACACCTAGCAGTGCCAGGCACAGAGGAGCTCAGCACACGTCAGTTACCTGCCCTGCTTCCTTCCCCTGCCAGGACCCACATTGCTCCTACCAGACCCTGGGGAGAGACACTGAGCTGTCCCTGGGGACCGAGGGGGAACTTAAATGTCAGATTGGAAAAAAGAACAGAGCAGACTAGGATGGCAGAGGCATGGTTTGGGAGGACGAAGATGGGGCATGAAGTGAGGGTGATATGCTGGGCCCTGCCCCCACCCCTTACTGTCGGATAGCACTTCATATGCCTCGGCCACTTCCTTAAATTTCTTCTCAGCAAACTCTTTATTATCTGGGTTCTTGTCTGGGTGCCACTGGAGCGCCTTCTTCCGATACCTGCAGGAAGTGGGTTCAGAGAGGAAGATCAGAGATAAATGCAGACATTTCTCACCAGGGAACAGAGCGACCCATTTTCCCACCAGCCCTACATTATCCTTTCATCATTGGATCCCAGTCCTCCCAGCTGCTAGGTCTGCCTCTGCTTCCATGTTTAATGGAGTTCCTCTCTCCCTCCTCTGCTGCCAGTACTATAACTGCATATTAGGAGCTGATGATGGTGCAAGGGTGAGAGTTGCCATGGCATCCTACTATGAGGTCCTAGACATTCCTCCTAATCCCTCCCTGCACTCACTGGACCAGGCTGCAAAGGTCGAGGGCACATATGGCTATGGAGAGTAGTAGGACACTGGCCTCTCCTCCTCATAATGTCTGGGCATCTCTGCACTGTATCCTGAGAAAGTCCACCGGCTGGAACTGGGGTTGGGGGAGGTGTAGCCGGGAGGGAGCGAGCTCATGTCCACTGGTGAAGGACCCACAGCGCAGTTCCCAGCAGAACTTGACACAATCTTGCCCTTCTCCTGCTCTTCTAGGGTCTCACCCCCACACACAGACAGGTGTCACTCTCAGGGAAACACTCACTCCCCTGCCGTGCTTTCTGAGGACCTAGTTCCCTTAGACACCTACAGGCGTCACTCTCAAGTGCCCCATGGTGGTGGGCGGCAGAGGGTGAGAGGTTTTCTGATGCACACAGAGGCACTTACGCCTTCTTGATGTCATCAGCGGACGCACTTCGCGGCACGTCTAGGATTTCGTAGTAGGATGCCATGGCAACTCTCAGTCGTCAGGCGGGCCTCCTTGGGCTGCAGGAGAGAAGGAGTCAGGCAGATAGAACCACGAGCCCCTCCCCGCGGCTGGAGACCTCCCGACCCCTGGTGGCGGGAGGAGCTCCGAGGTGGAAGCGGAGCTCGCCGGCTCAGCTTGCGGCCGGTGACTAGGCTCCTTCATGCAACCTTATCTGCCTCCGCAGGCCAGGGCCAAGGGCTATCTCGGTGACCAGGCCCGGGGAGCCCTGTCGGGGTCCTCTAACTCCAGCAGCCCGGCCCTCGGACCCCTGCTTGACCAGGGGCCCTTGCCGCACCTCCTCCGCCCGGAAGTCCCAGGCCTTCTGTGGCGCCCCGCCCCTGCCCCCCGCCGGGAACGGTCTGGCACCGGCAGGCCGGCTCGCGGCAGCTGCGTAGGACGCGCCCGGCCCAGCTGTGAGCGCAAGCGAGCGTCAGCGGCGCGGAAACTACTAGAGACAGAGGGGAGGCTGGCCTGTCAGTCCCGGGGCCGCAGTGGGGGCGTGGGGGGGGACGGGATGCAGGGGCTGCCGGGAAAAGGGGCGGAGCCGGCTATTTTGGGCTTGTACCAGGACTACGTCATCCCCAGATGGGACCTGGGACTTGGCTGCACCTTTCATCCAAGCATGACGCACTCGCGCAAACGCAGAAGCAGGGGCAGCCCACAAACAAGCTGCCCGGCCCCAGGCCTTCTGTCACTTTCTTATAAACGTGCTAATGATCTTTGCTTACTCACCCATCCTTAGGACTCAGCTTACGCTCAGGGCCTAACTCCGCCCCTTCTTCAGCTCCCAGCTCCAGTGCCAGGTTTTCAAAAGAAGCTGTCCTGACTTCCCGGAGTAGTCGGACCTGCCTTTTATGACATCTCATGGCGTTTCTTTCATCACGCTTGTCAAAGCCACAAATTATAACTTACTGGCTTGATTATTTCATTACCACTCACCTCCCCTTCTAGAATGTAAATTCCACAGGGCAGGGATCGTGTCTTTTTTTCTCACTGGTGTATTAGACAGCAATAAGGCTCAAAAATATCCATTGGATGATTAAATAATGAACAGATGCAAACCTCTTTTTGACTTTGAAGACGTTTGGGGGAGGTGAGGCTAAAGGGGACAGTAAAGGGAATTCCTCAGATTCAAGTGTTCCCATGCTGATCCTGAATAGGCCTATTCCACCTCAAAACGATTCCAGGGTTCAGGCCTCATTGAGAGGGTTAGGGAAACTTCCAGACCTAGCTTTTGCTTGATACTATCCAGGCCAATCCACAGCATTAGTTGAACACTATCTACAAACTAGATGCTTCCAGAATGTATAAAGAAGAAGGTGGCCCACTCCCTGTCTTCACAGAGCTGGAACTTGATAAGATACCAACCCATCACTATAGCCTGCTTGGAAAGAGACCTCGGTTTACAGTCTGGCACTGCTGTGAGACTTGGGAAGACCTCTAAGGACCCAGTTTTTTCACTAAATATAAGCAGTGTCTGGTGTTGTTTGAAAGTTAAGAGGAGACAAGGTACATAGTAGGCATTACTAGTATAATCCTCTATGCCATCATGAGAGGATTGGCCCATTATTGGCCCAATTCAGTAATGGTTACCTGAGTCCAAAAAAGTGTTTTATGCTAGGCGGACACTTCACCAAAGAGAAGGGGTTGGGTTGGACATGAGAAAAGTGATGTGCCTTTGTCCAGTGTTTTTGGCCACCTGCCATCTGACCCTCCTCCCTACATGTGAGGAATTCCCATTGCATGGGCCCTAATGGGACTCAGGCCACCATCTACCACAAAACTCCAGAATTGTTTGCCCAGACTTTTCAGCTATAAGGGGCCAGGCAAAAGACATAAGCTGTGCCTATCCATGCTCCAGCTGGGACTTTGAATCTGAACCAAGTCACAGAGAAGCAGGGCCCTTGAGAATTCATTTCTGCACCCCTGATGTTAGCCATTGAGCCAACAGAGCAACCTCTAGTGTCTGGAGAGAAAATGTCAACCCTGGCTGCTGGAGCACAAGGAGATCGACGGCCGTCTTAAGGAGCTAAGAGAACAATTAAAAGAACTTACCAAACAGTATGAAAAGTCTGAAAATGATCTGAAGGCCCTACAAAGTGTTGGGCAGATTGTGGGTGAAGTGCTTAAACAATTAACTGAAGAAAAATTCATTGTTAAAGCTACAAATGGACCAAGATATGTTGTGGGTTGTCGTAGACAGCTTGACAAAAGTA
>CAUYRH010007590.1:0-23418 GCA_963574655.1 Perodicticus potto
AATGCCCTGGTGTTTTTGGGTTTTTTTTGAGACAGAGCCTCAAGCTGTCACCCTGGATAGAGTGCCGTGGCATCACAGCTCACAGCAACCTCCAATTCCTGGGCTCAAGCAAGTGTCTTGCCTCTGCCTCCCAAGTAGCTAGCACTATAACAGGTGCCCGCCACAATGCCCTGGTGTTTTTGGGTTTTTTTTGAGACAGAGCCTCAAGCTGTCACCCTGGATAGAGTGCCGTGGCATCACAGCTCACAGCAACCTCCAATTCCTGGGCTCAAGCAAGTGTCTTGCCTCTGCCTCCCAAGTAGCTGGGACTACAGGCGCCCGCCACAACGCCCGGCCATTTTTTGGTTGCAGCTGTCATTGTTGTTTGGCGGGCCGGGCTGGATTCGAACCCGCCAGCTCAGGTGTATGTGGCTGGCGCCTCAGCCCGTTGAGCCACAGGCGCCGAGCCTGCCCTGGTGTTTTTTTTGTTGCAGTTGTTATTGTTGTTTTAGCAACCCTGGTGTATGTGACCAGTACCCTACCCACTGAGCTATGGAAGCTATCTTCTTTGTTGTTTTTTTAATACAGAGTCTCACTCTGTTGAATGCTAGAGTACAGTGGCATCACCCTACCTCACAGCAACCAGCAACATCAGCCTCCTGGGCTCAAGCGATTCTTCTGCCTCAGCCTCCTTTTTTGTTTTTTTTTAGACAGAGTCTTAACTTTGTTTCCCCTGGTAGAGCACCCTGGTGTCATAGCTCACAGCATCCTCTAACTCTTAGGCTCAAAGGATTCTCTTGCCCCAGCCTCCCGAGTAGCTGGGACTACAAGCACCCGCCACAATGCCAGGCTATTTTTTTAGAGATGGGGTCTCACTCTAGCTCAGCTGGACTTGAACTTGTGAGGTCAGGTGGTCCATCCACCTCGGCCTCCCAAAGTGCTGGGATTGGAGGCATGAGCAAGTGTCCAGCCAGCTTCCTTTTTGTTTTTGAGTTTATGAATTTCCATTGGTTTGTTAGTTAGCTGAGGTTCCACATTTGGGCAATACCTCATTACATGCCACAGAAGAATGTTCTTTTTTTAAATAGGTAAATCTCTTACACTCATTATAGTGTTTTGAGGGGAGAGGGTGTGAGTGTGGTAATGTTAATAATCTGGTCAGATTTTTTAACTCATCCTAAGTCAGTTTGGATCGTTATATTCTCACACTGAAATCACGGTTTACCTAAGAGAGGTACCAACAAAAAGCTGAAAACTCACTTCTACACTGGCGTAATCGCACATGGAACACTTAAATGGCTTCTCGTGGGTGTGTTTGTAACGACGATGCCGCACCAATTCTCCACTAGTCACAAAGGCCATGTCACAGTCTGGGCACTTGTGAGGACGAGTACCTACAGAAAGGAGGGTTAACAGGAAGAGCAAGATCAAGGGCACAGTTTCTGTAGAATTCATTGTGTGGCACAAAATTGCTGCATGAGATTGGACTCCCATCATACCATCAACTATACTAGCTTGAGGCTTGAGAGTAGCTGGCTGAAATTTACAACACTAGCCCTGGGATATCAGAACACATACCAAACATTTAGGTACTTGTAATTACCCATTTGAATCAGTTGCCTTTGAATACAAACTTCTTCTTATCCCTATTTTGTGACTGTCCTAGTCCCTATGGATCGGAAGTTAATAGAAATGCCATTCTGTTTCAATTCTTGCTAAAACATATAGAGTATCTTTTATACCTTCATGTTTTATTAAGTACAGAATTAATAAATTAACTGAGGATCTTTCCACATGTCCAATCTTACTCTATCATGACTATACATATATACAGCCCCTGAGATGTCTGTTTTCTGAAACTCTTTTATCAAACCAAAAACATACATGCTTCTTTTCTTTTTTTTCTTTCTTACCAGTGGTAAGATAGGATTTTATTAGATAGAAAGAAATACAGGAGGAATAACAAGTACCAGAGCTTCTGGCAAAGGGGAAGACCCAAGCTGGAAGTTTCCCCTAGTTTATTACCTACATAAATTTGTTTTGATAAATTCCAGAGAAAAGGCTTTACAAAGTAGTATTGCCTTTTATGTGATTTGAACAGGTCACTTTCAAACATCTATGTCTGACAATCTGTAATATGAATGCCAATTCATCTAATATTTAAACTTTTTTTTTTTTTTTGCAGGTTTTTTTTGGCTGGGGCTGAGTTTGAACCCAGTATATAACCCTCCGGTATATGGGGCTGGTGCCCTACTCTGTTGAGCCACGGGCGCTTCCCTAACATTTAAACATTTTAACTAATAATATTAATATACCCTCTACATTTCTTTTGTTTTTCACCAAAGGAATCTTAGTGTTTTTAATATAACCTCACAAAGTAGCTCCATAACATAAATGATTACTTTATTGGATCTTCTCCAGTCATTTTATATTCTGAATACTGCATTAAAATATCATATTCAGATAATGAAGACAATTCAAAGGAGATAAAAGTGACAGCACAACAGTGTTGTCTTTACAGACTGTTATTCAAAAACTAGTGACCATCTATAATTTTGAGCACTGGTAAGAAGTGACAGCAAGGTAATCCTAAACACCAAAACCAAAGGCAGGATGTCTTTGAGAATGGCGCCCCATATACCAGAGGAGATGAAAAGGCCTGCCCCTGGTAGACATAACCATGGGAATCAGCAAAGTACACACTGCTGCGGGGCAAGGATTTCCACTAGGCTGCCCTACATGACCACCTATGTCCCTCTGCTCAAGGTCCATCCTTACCAAATCACTTTTCAATTGCTACAGCATCTTAACACAGGCAAAAGTATTTAGAAAATTAAAAACTGGGGCGGTGCCTGTGGCTCAAAGGAGCAGGGCGCCAGCCCCATATGCTAGAGGTGGCAGGTTCAAACCCAGCCCCGGCCAAAAAAAAATTAAAAACTGTATTCCTCACCATAAGCTGATACTCTGGCATACACTTCTTACTCTTGTCAGTTTGGTTAGCATAGATCAGCCCTGCCAAATCAATTCTGGATAACCAGACACACGGCACTTCTTATTTTCAAAGCTGAGGACTACTCAAGACTGAACCCTTGTGCCAATTATAGACTCTGGGTGACAACAGTATTGTCCACATGACTTCATCAATTATGACCAATGGACCACTCTGGGGTGGGGGAGGATGTTGAGAGTGGGTAGGCTGTGTCTACGTGTGGGCTGACCTGCCTCTCAAGTTTGTTGTAAAACTAAAACTGCTCTCTAAAATAGTCTATTTAATTAAAAGAAAAAAAAAAGCTGGAGTAAACTGATCAGAATGCTCAAATCAAGGCATACCTGTCTGTCTTGGGAAGTCCTGTCATGGGCCGGCTACTTTTACTAATCATTTGCTCTCTCATAGTGCCTTCAAAGTATCAAATAAAACACATTATTAAATGTCCGAGTAGAAACTAGGGAGATGTTCAAAAGTGACTAACTCACATTACCAAAAATATACATAGGCCAACACCCCCTTGATCATACTCATCTGACAACCAGCACAGCATATCAAAAATAAAAGCTATCACATAAAATGAGGTGGAGAATATGGATTGAACTAATGCTATTGTGTATGAGATAGAAAATATGGATAGAAGATAGCTATTCTGCATGAAAAATTGGGTGAGAGGATTTGTAGCTAAGGACCTACAATGAAAACACAAAGAGTTCAGAAGAGAGCCTAGAGCTCCATTGCAGTCTCTCCATTTCAGTGACCTGGAACCTGGCCACAGCCAACATGAAGGTAATATTAGCATATCTGAACACTAAAGCATGGATGATGCTCAAACAAAAAAATGAATTGCCAGAATGATGCCTTAAATTTTCCATCCTGAGTTTCATAATTACTTATCTACCTTAAGGTGAAACAACGAGAAACAGAAAAAGCCATGGTTTTTACAAAGGCTAAAAAACCTCTCTAATGTTCTTCCTCATAATGCACAGCATTTATTTCCTGAAACTTTCTAGGGTCATTTTTTGTCATTGTTAAAACCTCAACAATACAATGGTTAAAGTCTTGAGGAATTATTCATCATCCATCACAGAGACGGTACCTAAAACATATATACCAATTTTTTAAGAAAGGAAAAAACTGTATTAAAATCATAATACTCAATATATACCAATAACAAAAGATGAACACAAGTCACATCTGAGCACTTCTTATAACTGCATAGGTCAAACATGACTTGAGTATTACAATTTTAATGTAGCTTTTTTCTTTCTTAAAATGTGTATACATTTTTTTTGACATTCTCTGTATAACTTGGATTATTTCCCACTAGATTTCCTTTACATTTGCCTATACCTGAGTCCACCTGCTTACAGTAAAATCAAGTTTACAAAAAGGGTATTATAAGAAAGAACAAAAAGTTTCCAATGGAATTATTTTGAATGATACTAGAAACCCAAGTCTAACTTTGGCTATATTGTAGTGTTTCTTATTCAGCACCTGTATGGGTGTTAAGGTGATTCCTCAGGAGAGTGACTGTTCTGAACGCCCTGCCACAGAGATGGCACTTGTGTGGTCTCTCATCAGTGTGGCTTTTCATGTGCCGATCCAAATTTGAACGCCGTGGACATGTGTAACTGCAGAGCTCACACTGGAATGTCTTCTTTACACCTATATGTAAAATAAAACACTTAATTTGCTGCAGAGTTTCACAGTATTAAGATGAACCCTAATCTTAAATTTCTACAAATATTTTCTTAGTTTTTTATAACTAAACCCAATCTAAGTCATAAGGACCCCATATCACTAATACATTTACTTCTTTCTTCTTAGTATTTAAAAAAGTAATTTTAAAAAAGCATTTACACTGGCTGAAAAAAGAGGTAACCACATAATAATCTTTAACAAAAATACAATTAAAGGCTGAGTGCTGCAGCTCATGCCTGTAATCCTAACACTCTGGGAGGCTGAGGTGGGTGGATTGCTTGAGCTCACGAGTTCGAGACCAGCCTGTCTCTACTAAAAATAGAAAAAAAAAAAAAAATGAGGCAAGAGGATTGCTTGAGCTTAAGATTTGGAGGTTGCTGTGAGCTATGATGATGCAAAGGCACTGTACCCAGGGTAACAGCTGAAGACTCTGTCTCAAAAAAAAAAAATACAATTAAAGTACTTAAGTACTTATATATGCACTGTGTTGAATGTGTTATCCCAAAATAGTTTTATGAAACTACTATAAATAAACCCATTTTACCTTTCTTTTTAATTTTTGTTGGCTTTGGAGGCTTCATATTACCAACCACTTTCTCTGCATTAACCTCTGACAGCAGACCCTCCTGCTGCTCTTCCTCAAAGTCATAGACAGATACATCCACATCTTTGCCCTCCTCTGTGTAACGCAGTTTGCTTTTTTTGGTTTTCTTTGTTTTTTTGGCTGGTGGCTGATAGTCTGGGTCTTTTTGCCAACTAGGATCTTCCTGAGGCGGAAGTTCCCCTTGTTCTAGTGTCTCCACCTCTCCATTGGCCCCCACTTTCACCACTTGGAACCCCTCAGGCAAGGGTAACGTGTGGCATATCATGGGTTCACTTTCTGCAAGACCCTCTTTAGACACTTCATTCTCATAAGCCCCCTGAAGTTCTTCTACTGAAGTGGTAGCAACAGGTACAGTCACAGGAACAGGTACTTGAACAAGTTGAAGCTCTCCTAAGTTTATGGGCTGTTCCTCCATATTTACAACCTGTAAGGTTATAATCTGGGTATCATCCACAGCAGCCTCTGCTTCTGGAGCCACTGTACCCTCCATTACTTCAGTCTTCATCTGAAGAAGGGTAGGATCAAGCTGTTCCATCATTACCATCTGTACACTGCTGTTGACATCCTGGACCACCTCACCCCCATCTGTCTGGTTCTGGGGTAAGTGGCAGGTTTCTTCTTCCTGGCCCCCTTCCCGGCGTCTCTGGTAAGTCTTTCTTTCCTTTCCTTTAATAAAAGTTTCGGACTCCTCCACAATGGCTTCAACCGCCTCACCTTCCATTTCCCCTTCCTTTGTTAAAGGAGAACACAGATTGTTACTTAAAATAAAGTTCAACTAAATAAAACATATACATTTAAAACAAAAAAGACCCCTCGGTGAATGAATTAGGTTATCAGTGATGGTGGCTGTTCTTTTAAGCAACTTATTGGCCAATAAGTGGTTGTTAATATTAAAAAAGACATGTGCCTACTGATAGAAAGGAAAAAAAAATACCACCTAAAGCAGTTGTGCAAAACAAAATCAAAAACTCTGAAACTAACCAAGCCTCTAGATCCAACTACCAATTAATAGGAAATTAATGACAGAAGATATTAAATTATACTACAGGGAAGAAATCAGTGAAATCTAGACTGTTGGAAATAACTGTTAAGATTAACTACTTAGGGGGGGTGGCGCCTGTGGCTCATTGAGTAGGGCGCCAGCCCCATATACCAAGGGTGGCGGGTTCAAACCCAGCCCTGGCCAAACTGCAACAACAACAACAACAACAACAACAAATAACCGGGCGTTCTGGTGGGCGCCTGTAGTCCCAGCTACTCAGGAGGCTGAGGCAAGAGGATCGTCTAAACCCAAGAGCTAGAGGTTGCTGTGAGTTGTGACACCACAGCACTCTACGGAGATCAACAAAGTGAGACTCTGTCTCTAAACAAACAAACCAACCAACAAACAAAAAAACTACCTAGGGCCAGGCACGTGGCTCACTCCTGTAATCCCAGCACTCTGGGAGGCTGAGGCAGGTGGATTGCCTGAGTTCATAGGTTCAAGACCAACCTGAGCCAGAATAAGACCTCATCTCTAAAAATGCCAGGCATTGTGGTGGGCGCCTATAGTTCCAGCTACTAGGGAGGCTGAAGCAAGGGGATCTGAACTCAAGAGTTTGAGGTTGCTGTGAGCTGCGATGCCACAGCACTCTACCGAGGGCTACAAAATGAGATTGTCTCAAAGAAAAAAAAAAAAAAAGATTAACGAATTGGTTCCTTCTGCAAATAAAAGACCAGAGGAAAAACAGAAGAACACCTACAGTAGTTTTCAATCTAGGTTACCTTAAGGAACATTTGGCAAAATCAGGAGACATTTTTGGTTGTTGGTACTACCATCCCAGGGTGGGATATGCTACTGGTATCTAGTGGGTGGGGGTTAAAGATGCTACTAGGATGCTAAAGATCCTACAAGGCACAGGTCAGTCCTTCACCACAAAGAATTAAGGCCCAAGATATCAACACCACTGAGGTTAAAAAAGTCGAATACAAACAAAAGAGACTTAAGAAACAGCAACCAATCACAATGTGTGAATCTTCTTGGACCTGATTCAGACTCATAAATAGGGAAAAGGTGTAATGGAAGATAAGAAGAATAAGTTCAAGAGATTTATTGTACAATATGGCTACGATAGTTAAATGACAATGTATCATATACCTGAAAACTGCTGTGTAGATATTTAAGTGCTTTCACTACAAAAACTTTAAGAGAACGCATGTTAAGTAGCTTGATTTAGCCATTCTACAATATACACATATTTCAAAACATCATGGGCTCGGCTCCCATAGCTCAGCGGCTAGGATGCCAGCCACGTACACTGGAGCTGGTGGGTTTGAATCCAGCCCGGGCCTGCCAAACAACAATGACAACTACAATAAAAAAAAAAAAAGAAAAAATAGCTAGGCATTGTGGTGGGCGCCTGTAGTCCCAGCTACTTGGAAGGCTGAGGCAAGAGAATTGCGTAAGCCCAAGAGTCTGAAGTTGCTGTGAGCTGTGACGTCACGGCATTCTACCCAGGGTGACAGCTTGGGACACTGTCTCAAAAAAAAAAAAACAAAACATGATGCACACCATAAATACAATTTTTATGTTAATTAAATCTTATTATTTCCTATTATTATGTATTTCTAAAACATTGGTAGACAACTGGGCATGGTGATGTCTACCTGTAGTCTCAGCTGCTTCGGAGGCTGAAGCAGGATAAGCCTTGAGTCTGGGAGTCAGAGACTGTAGTGAGCTATAGTGACCCCACTGATCTCTAGTCTGTTCAAAAGAGTAAGATCCTGTCTAAAGAAAAAGAAAGAAACCAGAAAAAACCCACAAACAAACAAAACACTGGTAGGTGAGTATGCTGTTTTTAGACTAAATTCTACTTCAGAAAACATGTTCTGTCACAGCGGGTTTTTACATTTTTTTTTTTTTTTTTTTGAGACAGAGTCTTCAAGCTGTCGCCCTGGGTAGAGCGCCATGGCGTCACAGCTCACAGCAACCCCAAACTCTTAGGTTTAAGTGATTCTCTTGCCTCAGCCTCCCGAGTAGCTGGGACCACAGGCACCCGCCACAATGCCCGGCTATTTTTTGGTTGCAGTTGCCATTGTTGTTTGGCAGGCCTGGGCTGGGTTTGAACCGGCCAGCTCTGGTGTATGTGGCTCGCATCCTGCTGCAGAGCTACAGGTGCCGAGCCGTGTTTTCAAAGATTTTAACGTAAAACTAACATACCAAAAAATTGCCCATATACCATACTATTAACTAAAGGTACCACATTGTATAGCAGATCTCTAGACTTATTCATCTTGTATATCTGAAACTTTTTGTCCATTGAGCAACAATTCCTATTCCCCTCAATGTTCTTTTTTACCTTGTTTTTTGGAGTCAGAATCAGATCTTGTATCTAGACTCTGATAGCCCTGTTTGTAGATACCCCACAAAACTGCCTCTTGTGTCATACTACCAATATGAAATTCATCTCTCTCCCTATGAGATTCTGAGGTCCCTGAGGACAAGGACCATGTCTAACAAATAGTTTTTACTCGTTAGCACTGTGCCCAAGTTGGTAAACAATAAATACTTTGAGGCTGAGAACAGTGGCTCATGCCTGTAATACTAGTGCTTTGGGAGGCCGAGGCTGGAGGATCACTTGCCAGGAGTTGGAGACGAACTGAGACAACATAGTAAGCCTGTCTCACAATGTTGCCTAGGTGAAGGGGGGAAAAAAATTCAACTGGACACGCTGGCCTATATTTTTCTAGCTACTTAGGTGAGGTGGGAGGATTGCTTGAGCCTAAAAGTTCCAAGCTACAGTGACCTATGATGTATCACTGCACTCTAGCCTGGGAACATAGCAAGACCTTGCCTTAAAAAATCCACTCATAAACTTGGCCAGGCATGGTGGCTCAAGCCTATAATCCTAGCATTCTGGGAGGCTGAGGTAGGTGGATTGCTTGAGCTGATGAGTTTGAGACCACCCTGAGCTAGAGCCAGACCCCGTCTCTAAAAATAGCTGGGTGCTGTGGCAGGTGGCTAGTCCCAGCTATTTGGGAGGCTGAGGCAAGAGAATTGCTTTAGCCCAAGAGACTGAGGTTGCTGCGAACTATGATGCCAAGAATTCTACTGAGGGCGACCAAGTGAGTCTCCCTCAAAAAAAAAAAAAAAAAAAAAATCCACTCTTCAATCTTAACGAGTAACTAAACACCCAAATACCTAAGAGTAAAATAAGTCTCCAGGGAGGTACTGTGGCTCAAGGAGTACGGCACTGGGCCCCATATACTGGAGGTGGCGGGTTCAAACCCGGCCCCAGCCAAAAAAAGTCTTCAAAATCATCTAATTCAAAGCAATAATCTAACAATTCACAATTAAAGGCTGGGTAGGGTGGCTCAAGACTGTAATCCTAGCACTTTGGGAGGCCAAGGTGATAGCAGATCCCCTGAGCTCAGGATTTCAAGGACAGCCTGAGTAAGAACAAGAGCCCATTTCCACTAAAAATAGAAAAATTAGCCAGGCACTGTGGCAGGTGCCTGTAGTCCCAGCTACTCCAGAGGCTGAGGCAAGACGATTGTTAAAGCCCGTTGCTGTGAGCTATGATGCCACCGTACTCTACCCAGGGAAAGGGAGTGAGATTCTGTCTCAAAAAAAATAAAACTTAATGTGTTCTTATATCCTTGGACTAATCACAAACAAAGCCTTTTGCTACTTCTATTTAGAGCCACTTTTCTCCAATTCTCTGTCCAAGCATCTTAACACTGTATCCATACTAGTAGTCAGGGAAAGCTCCTTAAGCCAGGACCACCTGCAAGGGTAGCACAAAGACTAGAAGAGACGGACAAGGCCTGCTCCTGCATTCTAGAAGTTATTGCCTACCATAAGGGACAAAATAGGTAGTACAAAGTTTCAAGGTAAAACTAGGTGGGTTTGGAGGAAGATAATCAGTTGTGGTACCAAAGTGGTTCATGAACGTGTTATCTGAATGGAACCCTGAAACATGTGCAGGACATTCAAAGGTGGAGCGTTAGAGGAGTGGCGTATATTTTGCAGGTGAAGGGTTTGTTTGGGCAGAATAAATACACATTAAAATTAGTTATAAGAAAGAGTAAGAACTGGCTATAGCACAGGACAGAGAGAGTGGTAAGATAAGCTAAAGATGTGTTAGTTGTGGCCATAGTTTGGATCGTCCTGAATGACAAAATATGAAGACTATACCTCACATAGTTCTCTATGGAAAGCCATTTATGCTTTCCAGGCAGGAAGGTTAAGATTCACTCACTTCACAAAGAATAGGGCCTGATTTCCTCAAAAAGTGTGTTTCTATTTTTATAAAAAAACGCATGATGTGGCTGGGTGCAGTGGCTCATGCCTATAATCCTAGCACTCTGGGAGTGGTAGGATTACCAGAGGTGGATGGATTGCCCTCAGCTCACAAGATTGAGACCAGCCTCAGCAAGAGTGAGACCATGTCTCTAAAAATAGCCAGCATTGTGGTGGCTACCTGTAGTCCCATCTACTTAGGAGGCTGAGGCAAGAGAATCACTTGAGCCCAAGAGATGGAGGTTGCTGTGAGCTGTGATGGCACAGCACTCTACCAAAGGTGGCAAGTAAAACTGTCTCAAAAAAAAAAAAAAAAAAAGGCATGATGCATTTAACACCCTTCTGGTTTTCAAGGCCTCTCAGTATCTGACTTCATGATAACTTATCTAGACCTAGGTCTTGCTGCTCTCTAGCACACTTTCTCCTTCAGTCAAGCTGTCTTTTCACATGAAAACAGTTCCCACTTCTATCTCCCTCTTTTTGCTCTATATTTTAAAGTTCTACCTGCTCATCTCAGGTCCTTAGCACAACAAAGCGTTCTGAGGTTCCATGGCCATCGCTTTGCTCTGAATGTGTCTGCTAATAAAATAACCACACAATTTGCACTTAAAATTTTCTCAAAATGAGGCTTGGCGCCTGTGGCTCAACGGGCTAAGGCGCCAGCCACATACACCTGAACTGGCGGGTTCGAATCCAGCCCGGGCCCGCCAAACAACGACAGCTGCAACCAAAAAATAGCCGGGCGTTGTGGCGGGCGCCTGCAGTCCCAGCTACTTGGGAGGTGGAGGCAGGAGACTCGCTTGAGCCCAGGAATTAGAGGTTCCTGTGAGCTGTGATGCCACGGCACTCTATCCAGGGTGACAGCTTGAGACTCTGTCTCAAAAAAAAAAAAAAAAAAATTTTTTTTTCTCAAAATGATCTGTTTTTCTAGCTGGGTATGAAAGCTCTTTGAAGGCAAAAGCCAGATGTGAAGCAACCTACACTTCTGGACTGATTCAGCAAACCCTACCATCTTCACAGAGCAAAAATAAGGCTAATGGAAAACTCTGGAGGTTGCTGGGTTGCCAGTCTGGTTTGTTCTGCCATTACCTTCTTTCATTGGTTCCTTGTCTCAAGAGAAAAAGTCTACAACTTTTAATTCAAAGGCCTCTCAACTAGCTGTTCTTTCTATATAGGAGTGGGGACAAATGTAACAAAATGTTACCACAGAAGATGGGCAGGGATTTCAGTGGGCATTTGCAGAGTACTTAAAAATTTGCCAATAAATTAAAAATATCTGAGTAATGTGCTAGAATTTTTTTTTTTTTTTTTGACACAGAGCCTCAAACTGTCACCCTGGATAGAGTGCTGTGGCATCACAGCTCACAGCAACCTCCAATTCCTGGGCTCAAGTGAGTCTCTTGCCTCTGCCTCCCAAGTAGCTGGGACTACAGGCGCCTGCCACAACGCCCGGCCATTTTTTGGTTGCAGACGTCATTGTTGTTTGGCGGGTCTGGGCTGGATTCAAACCCACCAGCTCAGGTGTACGTGGCTGGCGCCTTAGCCCGTTGAGCCATAGGTGCCGAGCCTGGCATTGGTTTTTAATCTTCTGAGAAGGACAGAAGACTGTTAAGAATGTCTCAGTTATCTACATGTGGATGATCCAGGGACAGTTTCTCTTTCCAGACTGGATTGGTCTTTTGATTTTCCAAAAATCAAAGAAAATTGAACAAGCAAGCCCATGGCCTGGTGGTGTGAAGGCCCTGGGCTGTCCCCTGAGGACAGGTGTTCAGCAAGACCTGTGATTAAGAATTGACCTGCTTTGGGTGGCACCTGTGGCTCAGTGGGGAGGGTGCCGGCCCCATATACCAAGGGTGGCGGGTTCAAACTTGGCTTCAGCCAAACTGCAACAAAAAATAGCCGGGCGTTGTGGCAGGTCCCTGTAGTCCCAGCTACTTGGGGGGCTGAGGCAAGAGAATCGCTTAAGCCCAGGAGTTTGAGGTTGCTGTGAGCTGTGATGCCACGGCACTCTACCGAGGGCGACATAGTGAGACTCTGTCTCAAAAAAGAAAAAATTGACCAGCTTTGCCTAACTTGTTCTTTGCTGTTAGTCACGTCACTCTTGGAATCCGTGCTGAGCCCCGGGGTGTGTGTGTCCCTGCTCACGCGTGTCCATAGCTGCCACTCCATGTTTTCACAGGGAGCCATCTTGCCCCCCTTGGTCACACCAGGAGGGCAGTGTCAGCTCTTTGCAGTCAGATCCCCTGGGCCAGGAAGCATCTAGAGGTGATTTGCTTTAGTGCCTCTAGTTGGTAAAAAATGAGGAACAGATCCAGAAAGGCAAGTACGCCCGGGTCTGGGTTGGCTGTGACTCTGGCAGAACCTGTGAGGTGTAGGAGTGTGCACCGTCCCCAGCGCCATCTGCCCTGCCGGGGTCCAACCCCACATCTGTGAAGTTGTAAGTTCCTGTTACACACTTCATAATGTGTGCTTTGAAGAGTCCTGTTACACACTTCATAATGTGTGCTTTGAAGAGTCTTTGGATAGTTACTATTTAAAAATAAATGAAGAAGCCCTGACTATCTCATTTCCTTCTTCAGCCATGCGCAGTTCCCAGCTGACTGGATTGGGGAGAGCAGGGCAAGCAGGGAGACCAGTACATGTGTACATTTTACCTGGAAGTTCTCGCTGAAGCTTCTGAAAAGTTATTTTAAGGCCTGGCCAGGTGGCTCCCACTGGTAATCCCGGCACTTTGGGAGGTCAAGGTGGGAGGATCACTTAAGCCCAGGATTTGGAGGCTGCAGTGAGCTGTAGTGGTGCCACTGTTGTCGAGCCTGGGCGACAGAGCAAGATCTGTCTCTCTCTCTTTTTTTTTTTTTTGCCAGGGCTGGGTTTGAACCGGCTCCCTACTCCTTTGAGCCACAGGTGCTGCCCACTCTCCACTCTCTTTTTTTTTTTGAGACAGAGTCTCACGTTATTGCCCTCGGTAGAGTGGTGTGGCGTCACAGCTCACAGCAACCTCCAACTCCTGGGCTTAGGCGATTCTCTTGCCTCAGCCTCCAGAGGAGCTGGGACTACAGGCACCTGCCACGACACCTGGCTATTTTCTTTTGTTGTTGCAGTTCGGCTGGGGCCGGGTTTGAACCTGCCACCCTTGGTATATGGGGCCGGCGCCCTACTCACTGAGCCACAGGCACCGCCCAAGATCTGTCTCTTAAAAAAAGAAAAGAAAACAAAAATAATAGAAATGTTATTTTAATCCACAGCTTTTTTTTACTTAGCCAGTAACACCAAAAATAAGATTGCTTTGGGGTTTTACACCAGTGGATAGAAGCTCCTGAGAGATGTGAAGGCCTGCTGGGAAGTCAGCATGGCTGGAGCTGCTTCTCAGTGTTACCCGGTGCCTGGTCCAGCAGCTCTCACCAGGACATTGCTGAAACAGAAAAGCTGCAGAGACGGGTTAGAGTCAGAACACCCTGTACAGGTCTAGAAGAAGTTGAGGCTTGAATGGATCAAGACCCTCTTTACACTCGTCCCTGGTGTTCATGCAGCTCTGTCTGGGCCCCTCCTGGTGTGTTTCTGGCATTGCACACAGTGGTGGGGATGGAGCCGCCCTGCATTTGTCTCCTGGAAAAGGCATGTTTTCAAAGGCTTTGTTTTGAGGGGATAAACCATCAAGTTTTAATTACTCTTTTGTCTTGAAGATTTTTAGGACTATGTATCTTTTTTGAGTTGCTATTTAGGTTAGAATATGATTATGCAGCCCCCTCTTTTAAGTTTTTGAATGTTCACTTACATCAGAATCTTGGGTGCAAACTCAAGGGATTCATTTGTTTTCCTTTTTGCATAGATGGGGTCTTGCTGTGTTGCCCAGCCTGGTCTGGAACTTCAGGCATCAAGTAGTCCTCCTGCCTCTGTCTCCCAAAGTCTGGGCCTGGCCCCAAGTCAGTGTAATGGAAACAACATTGAGGAACTAACTGGATTAGAGCTGAGCTTGGTCTCTTAACTAGTTGGGTTATCCTTAGATAACCACCTGCCTTTTGTAAATCTTGATATCTGTTGCTTGGGGATGCTGACTAGCATTACTTAGTTCCTGTTGGGAGAATCAAGTGAGAGCTTGATGAATGCTTGGAGGTGCCAGTGAACTCTGGGTGAGGGAAGGTTGGCAGGCTTTAGGAGTTCATTTGCTTCCATGGAACAGTTTGGTTTTTTTTTGGCAGATTAATTTAATTTAGTTCTTAGAACTTGATCTCTCCTGGAGCTTGGAGTAATAATGCCTACTTGATTAAGTTGCTAGGAGGATGAAATGTTGTATAAGACAGGATGGCCAAGTGCTGTGGTCTGGCCATTTGTGATCATGTAGTAGCTGCTGCGTGATGACACGTGCTGGTCCAGCATTTCAGACGGTACAGGAGTCCTCCACAGCTGGCCACCCCTACACTGACCACCCCTATACTGACCACCCCTACACTGACCACCCTCTCCACAGCTGACCACCCTACACTGACCACCCCCTCCACAGCTGACCACCCCTACACTGACCATCCCCTCCACAGCTGACCAGCCCTACACTGACCACCCCCTCCACAGCTGGCCACCCCTACACTGACCACCCCCTCCACAGCCGACCACCCTACACTGACCACCCCCTCCACAACCGACCACCCTACACTGACCATCACCTACCCTGACCACCCTTATCCTGACCATCACCTACACTGACCACCCTTATCCTGACCATCACCTACACTGACCACTCTTATCCTGACCATCACCTACACTGACCACTCGCCTAAGCGGACCTGACTTTCATAGACCAGGCATGTGCCCCGTTGTGTATCAGTACAGCAGGCCCAGTTCCTTATGTGACCACCTCTGTGCTGACCAGTCTGTAACAGGCCCTTGTGTGGTCACTGTACACAGGTTTTCCCTATAAATTATTAGTGAGTTCTTCAGAGTGATAAGAGGATTTAACCAATATTTTCCTATCCAGGGTTTGGGGAGGCAGTAGGCAGTGAGGTGAGGTGAGACTGGAGGGGGTGGACAGGGAAGTCTGGCCTGGGGATTAGTTGCAAGACAACTGCCCTCTGGTAGTTGTGTACATGCGTTATTTGACGGGTCAGCAATCAGTGCCAGTCAATGTTCATTAACTACTGTACTTTTTGCTGATAAATATTATAAAGCTATAAAAGCCATGCAGTTAATGGAATTTGCTAAAGAGAGACTTTCGATGTGTTTAAAATAGAAATGGCCAGTCTAGCAGGCACTCTGAGGTTTTGCAAAAGAGAAGTCTAGGAAAGACCCCTTTGCAGAATGGTACTTAATGAAGTGTTGTTCGTATGAGCTGACTAATTAGCTTTATTTGCTGTGTCCTCTGGGAGAACCTTAGTCTGAAAGGATGGGACGCAATGGCTGGTGAGCCTGGAGAGTTTGGAAGTGGGAGAGGCAAGGAGGGGGTCAAGGTGACGTGCGTCTGGTTGTTTTGTGTGGAATGTAAAAGAAGCCTGGCTTATCTGCACTTTTTTCTGAGGTTGCTCATGTGTGACATGGCTTGTTTTTCTTCTAGGATGTGGAGAAAGAGAAGGAAACCCACAATTACCTCAGCAAAGAGGAAATCAAAGAGAAAGTTCATAAATACAATTTAGCAGTCACAGACAAACTGAAAATGACCTTGGTGAGTACCCATAATACTATTGAGGTCGATACCCGTCAGGAGACAAATATAAATTATTGCTGCTGCAATCTGTGTATTTTTAAATCTCTGAATAATACTTGTAGGAGTTTAGTGGTCAGGGTACACAGGAGAATAGAATATTTCTGTATGTTCTGTAGAATAAATCAAATCAGATTTTGTATTTTGAAGTATCTTTGTGTCAAAAATCAGTTACTGGGTTAACTGTAAAAAAGTAAAACACTATCACAGCACTTGGGAGGCTGAGGCAGGAGGATCGCTTTAGCCCAGGAGTTTGAGGTTCTGTGAGCTAGGCTGAGGCCACAGTACTCTAGCCAGGGCGACAGAGTGAGGCTGTGTCTCAGGGGAAAAAAAAGTGAAACACTTTAAAATTTTATTTTAAAAGATTTTTGGACACATTCCTCAAAGGATTTTTAGCATCATTGCCTAACATACAGATGGTAGCTGGGATTCTAACAAAACCTCAGACAAGTTTATCTTGTATAAAGTAGATACGGTAGTTATCAGGAAGAGGACTTTGTGCCCTGGGTTGGAGTGTGGAGATTGTATGTCATGGAGTGTGTGTTCACATATAAACGTGGCTGAGACTTGACTTTGCCGGTCAGTGTGAGATGAGCGGTGGTTCATGCCCAGCTCCATGAGTGCTGTCCAAGCTCTGCACCCCACTGCCAGGAGCGCAGGGGGAGAGGGTGTGGGGGAAACAGCCCCTGACAGCAGAGACCCGCGTCACGCTCCTGTCACCCAAGCTGACGTCCAGGTCTTGCTGGTTTGGTGGCCCTCCTTGCAGGGCTTGTCATCTGGGTGCTGGTTTCCAAGCCTGGACCCCTGCTCCTCAGTCTCTGGAGGGTGCCCTGTTAGAAGCAGGCCCTGCTGAATTCTGTGACCTTGTAGGGAGGGACCTTTGTGATGAAGGATCCTTCCCCTGGGGGACTGTGCTCAGAAGGGGGCAGGGGGCACGTGACCCACGATTGTTCTCTTTATTCACCAGTGACGTTTCAAACACAGTTTTCACCAAGGGAAAGAAATTCCATTAAGTTTTTTTTTCTTTCCCTACAGAGATTAATAGAGATACAAGTCTTCCTGTTGTTTTAAAGATAGCAGTTTTAAGTCTTGTGCAGTACTTTTTTGTACACTACATTTTTCTAAGAGTGAACAAGTGAATTAGTACAGGCAGGGCCCGAATTACAAACGACTCACACTTAGAACAGAGGTTATTATAGGTGATAGATAAATGTACTGGTAACAACTTACAGACCAACCCTACTTAAGAACAAACCCGTAGAACCTCTTTCCTAACGGGAACTGCCTGTATTGTAAGTTGATCTTGAGGAGGGAAGAACAATGGGTCATAAAGGAGGTTTTTTTGTGTCCTACCTTAATTGTGGTATTTATATGTAACACTTGATTTGTTTTAATAAAATACTATATGAAATCTTTTCTAAATATACTGAACGCAAAAAAAAAAAGTGAAGGCAAGACCATGATTACTATTTTTGGCCACTAAGAAAGTAATTCTGTCACAAATTGTTGATAATATCTGTATCTACATAGTGTCTGGAACTAGTTTTTATCCCACATCGTGTGCTCCATAAGAAAGTCTAAGCAAAAATGGTCATCCGGAACACGCCCTGCTGGCCACGGGGCATGAAAATAGCCTGTTTTCTTCCTGTCGACTCATTGCTGACCATTGAGTCCACAGTCCTGACTGTGCCCTTCCTCTGTGTGTGTTAGTCGCCAGTGGCAGACGGTGTCCCTCTGAGGACTTAGTGTGGACGTGCCCACGAGCTTATGCGTCCTGTGGCCCTGCAGGTGCCCACCTCTGGACCAAGGCCGCACACGGGCCCAGACCTTTCCCTGGTAGCTTCAGAGGCGGCTCAGCTGCCACATCTGCCCACAGGCCCTGCCTCTACAGGCACTTTGCGGGGGTGCGCTGATCTGCCTCTGAGGTCATTCCCTGGGGGACTTCTTAGAGAAGTGACCCACCACAAAGCCGGAGAGACAAGAACGAGACAGCGTTTTAGCTCCTGTTTGTTCTGATATCCCCTTCCCTGAGCTGTCTCTGTTCTCTTCCCGCTCAGAATTCCAATGGGGTTTACACTGGCTTCATCAAAGTTCAGATGGAACTCTGCGCACCCCCCCAGACCTCCCCAAAGCCTGGAAAACTCGCTCCTGGATGCAATGACTGCATGAACACGCTTCACATCAGCAGCACAAACACTGTCGGCGAAGTGATCGAGGCCCTGCTCAAAAAGTTTGTCGTGACCGAGAGCCCCTCCAAGTTTGCACTTTATAAGCGCAGTCACAGGGAGGACCAAGGTATGCTGAGCCACGTCAAGCGGGAACGGCTGGAGTCTGGTGGAGATGGGCAGGCATCCTGTCAGAGCCTGGAGTCAGATTCTGGGAGGGGGCATGCACTATCCCACGGCTGTGGGTCTGAACCTAGAGGCATCCACGTGTGATGGGCATCTGTGGAGCATTTACTGATGGGAGGGCTTTTATTTTCTTAAGGGGAGTGGCTGAGTGTAACGCACTTCAGGGCGCGCTAGAGAAGGCCTCTGTGCTTGAGTTTCAGTGGCACACTCCACGCTGGCTGTGCCTCTGCAGTGGGTGGTGTCACAGCACACCCCACTGACCGGTGGCAGTGGCCTGGCCCCGTGTTCTCCTGCTCACTTGGGTATTACACTGGGACCTCGGCACCCTTGTCCTCCAGAGGCACATGGAAAGGGTGAATAACATGGTGACCAGGGTCTGTCTGAACTTCTACCCACATTCAGGGGATAGAGACTGTAAATTACGGCACGAGACTGAACAGGCTGTCCAGGCAGGCAGAAATCGGTACAAATGGTGGCGATTCAGCGATTCACCTGGTGGCCACCTGAAAATGTCAGGTGTCTGAGAGCAATGAACTATTTAAGATTTCTCTAGTTTTTCTGGATAAAGCCTAAAGCAGCCATAGAAGAAGACATACTGGTTTTGACATGGTAACATTTCCCTCAGTTGTGCAGAATGGAGCCCAGCACACAGTTTTTAAACACTACAGAGGCACAGGTGGAGCCCCCTCCTCAGGCCCAGGTCTTGCTGCATAGGGACGCTTATGTCTCCAGGAAATCAGCACCCACGGGGCAAGTGCGTCTGGAAGGTCAGCGTAGTGGAGAAGCTTAGGTGGGAGATTCATCTTGCCAGCTGCTCGGCCTCCTCACCTGTACTGCAGCTGTGTAACCGGAAGTCCTGGCATTCTATTGAAATCAATACCAACCCATAGGAAGTGCCAGTGCGACACACAGCTGTGCTCGAAGCCACCAGAGCTGTGTTCAGAGTGTCTGGTTATTTGTGGCTGCTAATTCTAGATTAATTTGTGGAGAGATTTGCCCTTAAAGCTCTGATTTCCTGTCCTTTGGATGGTGTATTTGTGCTTTTAAAGGGGTTGTAGATCCTTTTTTGAGTTTCTTATCTGGCATTCTAAAAGGTAGAGCAGGCCTAATTGTAAGCAAATTTGGGGACTGATAGCTTATTCTTAAAAGTGATTTCCTCCTTAATCAGGTACAGTTTGTATTGGGCAGATAGAACAGAAATGGAGCGGATACCGTATTGGGTGGGTGCTGGTGAGGCAGGAGGAGGCTGGTTGTGCAGGTGGGACAGCACGGACCAGTCCCCATCTGGAGGAAGGGACGACTGGTCTCAGCAACGTGCTTCTTGTTTTCTCCCCAGTCTATGCCTGTAAGCTCTCAGAACGGGAACACCCACTCTACCTGCGTTTGGTGGCAGGACCTAGGACAGACTCGCTTAGTTTTGTTCTTCGTGAACATGAAATTGGAGAGGTAAGCAGTTGTTCCTTATTGTTTTAAACTTCGGAGTTGGGGCTGCCACTGGGGCCTTGTTATTCCTCTCTTGACTTGACTACTGAAGGGGAGGGAGAAGGGAAGGGGACTGAGAGCGATTTTGAATCAGAAATGAACCCGAAGTTAGCCTATAGTATAATTCTGTTACAGCATTACACTGCCCTGTAATTCTCAGAGGTGGAGAAAATGAAGTTTTTCACTTGCTCTCCGTCCGAGAGTCATTTTCACCCCTTCCTACCTCCACATCTCTGATGCAGCTGCACTTTGAAACCTGACACTCTCCATATGTTTGCTGCTAACAAAAGTCTCCAGGCTAATTCCCTTCTAAAGTGAACTAAAAGGAAATCCAATCTCTTTACCATGAAAGACATTTAACTTTCTAGAATCCTGTTTTCCTCTTTGGTGAAATGTCTCTGTCTCTGTGAGACGCAGTTTTCCCTGCTCCGGGAGACTTGTACGTGGCCAGTTCAGTAGAAGAGAAAAGCCCTGAGTGTCCGCTGCAAAACAACAGCTGAGCAAACCCCTAAGCTCTGGTCTGGTCTGTCTTCCGTCTGGAACAAGAATGGGCATGTCATGTCCCAGGAGGGTGTTCCATGACACAGTGAGAAGGGGGCTTCTAGTTTAAAAGTTGGGGAACCAGGACTCTGCCTCCTCCTGTTTGCGAGGTTGGGACGTGACCTTGGGTAAATCTTCTCATCTTCTAGCACTCAGCTTTAGAACCTATAACCGGGACTAAATTTAAAGGGTAGTTTTGAGTCATGATAAGAAGTGTGTGTAAATGTGTTTTGTAAGTGGTACATCTATATGTAAGTATAAGTTAGAACTTGGTGCAGGGAGTTTTAGGAAGACAGTGACTTTAGACATTATTGAATTTTCTTTTGATACTAGTATTTCAGAGCTTTTCAAAGAAATTCAGATCTTGGTTTTGGGGAGGAAGTTGCTGCACAAGTGAGCTTTCGCTTTGTGGCTGGGCAGTGTCCCTCTGGAAGCTCAAGCCAGACACACGAGCATAATTTAGTCCACGTTTTCCTCTCCAGTTCTGGGTCTGTTAAGTGTTCTACAAAGCTTAGTGCAACTGCGGCTGCTCTGAAATTTACTTTATGCTGCTTTGCATTCTGGACTGCCGTGTGGGACCTTGTATGTTCTTGTTTCTGTTATTCAAGAAGACTGACTTGAGGGAGAAAACTTTTTTTTTTTTGCAGTTTTTGGCTGGGGCTGGGTTTGAACCCACCACCTCCAGCATATGGGGCTGGCGCCCTACTCCTTTGAGCCACAGGGCCGCCCCCTAAGGGAGAAAACTTTCCATAGCTGTTACAGGGTGGGAGAGAAAAGATACTTCATATGTCTTTATTTTAGAGACCATGACATCTGTGAACAGTAAAATGTTAAATTTTTAAAAATTAACAGAATATTCTAATGTAGAAAGTTTTGCTCCACTACTTTCCGTTCCTCGTTTTCTCTAATAACCAGCATCCACCTCTGTTCCAGGGGGCTTCTGTCCCGAGTCTACCTGGTGGGGTTCTTCACTCCCCTCTTCACTAGTGTTAGTCCTTTGGGGAGGGAGGACATATTTGGGAAAACCTCCAAGATGATGCTGAATACCCACCTTGACATTGACTGTTTTAATTAAAAAAAAAAAAGAAAGAAAGAAAGAAAGAAAAACTCATGTTGTGCCCTGCTGAGTGCCAGGTGCCATTAGGGAGACAGAACTCAGGTCCCCAAGGCCTAGAGACGAGCCTCAGAGTGAGCAGTCCAGTAGCTGCAGTGTAGGTGAAGAGCAGGTGAGATGGAGAGATGGAGGCGAAGCAGATAATTACTTTGCTTTGTGATAAGAGACAGAGTTGAGTGCTGCTCAGGCTGGGGTACAATGGAGGACAGTCACAGCTCTCGGTCACCTGGGTCTCCTGGCCTCAAGCAATCTCCTACCTCAGCCTCCCCAGTAGCTGGAACTATAGGCGCTGTGTCAGCTTCTGGCCAGTTTTTTTTATTTCATTGTATTAGAGATGGGGGTCTTGCTATGTTGCCCAGGCTAGTGTCAAGCTCCTAGCCTCAAGTGATTCCCCTCCTCTCAGCCTGGGATTACCGGCATGAGCACTTGCACCCAGCCTTTATTCATGCATTCTTCATTCATTCATGAGACAGAGTCTCACTCTGTTGCCCTGGCTAGAGTGCCATGGCATCATAATAGCTCACAGCAACCTCAAACTCCTGGGCTCAAGCAATCATCCTGCCTCAGCCTCCCAAGTGGCTAGGACTACAGGCGCTCCCACAACACCCAGCTAATTAATTTTTCTATTTTTAGAGATGGGGTCTTGCTCTTGCTCAGGCTGGTCTTGAATTCCTGAGCTTAAGGGATCCTCCCACCTTGGCCTCCCAGAGTGCTAGGATCACAGGCGTGAGCCACCACGCCTTTCTCCTCTAATATGGTTAAAATCTTGTCTTCAGAGCAGCCAGTGCTCCCTGAGGGCTTCTGAGAGACTTGGTCCTAGGTGGGAAGGGGTGGAGGGACGTGGTGGAGGCTTCTTAGAGGAGGTGGCATATAAGCTGAGATGTGAAGGATGAGTAGGAATTCTCAGCCAGGCAGAGTGAAGAGGGGGAGAGCTGCTCAGTGAGGGGTCTTCACACTTAGCCAAACAACTAAGGGAAGCCACTGGGTGGTTTTAAGCAGAGAGTCTTGACCAGATTTGCATTTCACAAAGGCTCTTCTGTTTGGGGAACACACTGGGGCTGCAGGGCGAGATGGAGATGAGGAAGCTGGGAGGGGCTGCCCCAGGATTGCAGGAGCACATGGTGGCTGCCAGCCCTGGAGGGTGCAGAGCGATGGTGGTGGGAAAGGCGGCAGTGACCACGAGGACCCTACGTCAACAGGGATGGAATGTGGCCTTGTTTCTAAAGCCTCTGGGGTCCAATCAGGTGAAGAACAGAAGTGTCTAATGCACTTAGGGCAAGCCATCTTGGGGGGTTGGGGAGAAGCCAGCTGGGGGCTCTGGGCTGGGCCGCAGCCTCTCCTCTGAATGCCTTCTGGCATTGCTGAGTCGGACGCCCACATTATTCTTTCTGTGTTCTATCCAAGTGGGAAGCTTTCAGCCTTCCAGAACTACAGAATTTCTTGCGCATCTTGGACAAGGAGGAAGACGAGCAGCTGCAGACCCTGAGGAGGCGCTATGCAGCCTACAGACGCGAGCTGGAGGGGGCCCTGAGCCGGGCCTGGACACCCGGCTAGCCGGGCCCTGCCCGGGCTGTGCAGACGGTTCTGCCCATGCTCCGGCCTCCCCTTGCATCTCTAGGCCTAGTTTTCCACACTGGGAACAGCACACCACACCTTCAGCCTCCCGCACGCAGTGCCTGCCAGTC
>CAUYRH010007591.1:0-24667 GCA_963574655.1 Perodicticus potto
CAGCAGGACTGAGAGTATTTCTTCTCTTCAACAGCTGGATCCTGCTGCTCACTTCTGGAGCTGTCATGTTAGTTTTTCTATCAGCTGTTGCTTTTGCTTATGAGTCAACATAAGTCTATGGCCCCTCCTTTATCTCTGCTCCTAAAACCATTCTAAAAAAAACCTATGTGATTCAAATTTCTTCTTTTGCACTGTCAGTCTGTCCAGTTTGACTATTAAAGCCACTACTAGCCAAAATTCTCTCTTACCCATTCACAGATGTTCATAAATCCAGACTTTGGTTTTACTTTAGCTTTCTCTTCTTCATTTATCTCTTTGACTATTTACCACTTCTTTTTGTTCTTTCATTTTTGCTGTTTTGTTTTTGTTCTTTCACCTTCTACTTACCATTAACACATCTGCGCTAGGGAGTATTTGTGTTTGGTTTTATAAAGCTATTGGCTTGGCTATGTCTATTGGGGGCTTTTCTTAAATGTCATTTTTAGGTGACACTTGTCACATCCCCAAAGTGGCATAAAGCTTCTAAGAATTTATTCTGAGTAAATAGTAGCACACATGAATGGAGATGTATATAAATACAAGGTTTTCAGCACATTGCTGTTTAAATTGTGAAAGACATAACCAAAATTTCTATCAATGAGATTAAATAAATTTTGGTACAGCTTTATAATGAAATAGCACAGATGCATTTAAAATAGTAACATAGCATTATGTTTACTGACATCAAAAGATTTCACAATTTTTACTGCATTAAAAGGCAGGTTATGAAGTGTAAATATTAATACACTATGATATTGTACACATACATAGAATATTTGCTAAACAATACTGACTCTATAGTCAGGCATATTTGAATGTGAGTATTGGCTCCACCATTTACTAGCAGTCTGACTTTGGGTAAGTTATTAAGTTCTCTGTGTCTTGATTTGCACATTTGTAAAATGGGGATAATAATAGCACCTATAAGGTTTGGTGAGAATTAAATAATATAATCCAAGTTAAGTGCTCAGAGTAGTGACTTGTCTTTATTTCTAGTATTTGAAACTTAAATAGGAATGGATGTGAAAGTGCTTTTAAGAGTGGTGATTGATAAATATTGAAGTGTATTACAGCCTTGCATGACAATATTGAGTATGGTAGAAAGGTCTCCTAAACTCTGAAATGTTTCATCTCCAAGATATGCGACATAAGGGGGATACTTCTGTAAACTTATAGAGGTTTCCTCAAAACTGTCAGTGCTCAGTAAACATTAATATCAATAAATGATATTTTTAAATGTCAAGAAAAAAGAGGAATCTTTTTGGTGACCTAATAAAAGAGAAATGCCTCAAGGAGGCAGGTCAAAGGAAAAGGAGGATGGTTATTAAGAAAACTGGAAGGGGCTGGCCATGGTAGCTCATGCCTGTAATCCTAGCACTCTAAGAGGCCAAGGTAGGTGGATTAACTTAGCTCAGGAGTTTGAGCCCACCCAGAGCGAGAGCAAGAGATATCACCTAACCCCAGTGAGAATAGCCCACATCACAAAGTCTCCAAGTTGCACATGCTAGTGTGGATGAGGAGAGAGCAGAACACTTTTACTCAGTCTCCTGGTGGGACTGCAAACTAATGCAGCCTCTTTGGAAAGAGGTATGGAGACTCCTCAAAGAACTCAAAATAGACTTTCCATTTGATCACATCATTTCATACTAGGCATCCATCCAGTAGAAAAAAAAAATCATTTCATCATAAGGACATTTGCACTAGATTGTGTGTTACAGCTCAATTTATGATCATAAAGATGTGGAAACAACCTACGTGCCCAGCACCCCAGGAATGGACTAACAAACTGTGGTATATATATACCATGGAATACTATTCAGCCATTAAAAGATGGAGACTTTATATCTTTTATATTAACCTGGATGGAGTTGAAATACATTCTTCTTAGTAAAGTACCATAAAAATGGAAAAGCAATTATCCAATGTACTTAATTTTAATATGAAGCCAGAAGATGATCTAATATACACATGCATAAGAGAAAATCTCAATTCAATTCATGATGGGGGAGGGGAAAAATAGGAGGGGTAGGAGGGGAGAAGAGTGGGGATTGGTGTGTTCCCTCTTAATGGGCACAATGTAAGGGTATACGCACACCTTCTGGTTGTGAGACACAACTACAACAGGATCTCTAACCAACAAATACAAACATTGTAATTTAATTGTTTGTACCCTCATATTAATCTGAAAAAATAAAAATAAAAAAATGTAAATTAAAAACCTCCCAGTGCTAAAGCATCTCTAACCTTTGATAAAATTGTTACTTAAATAGTTCCTTCTGAGTTATCTCCCATACTCCTCCAATCAGAAACCCAGGGCTTTTTGTATCATCATAGGACAAAGGGAATAATGGTGAGGATTTCATAAATCCACACATTTATGGTTAGTTTGTTTCTGAACAGACAATGGAGAAAGGATGGTCTCTTCAATAAATGGTGATTATAAAACTGAATATTCATATGCAGAAGAGTGAAATTAGACCCTCACCTCATATAATATACAAAAATAAACTCAGAATGTATTAAAGATGTTAATGTAAGATCTGAAACTGTAAAACTTCTAGAAGGTCTATGACATTGGTCTGGGCAAGATATTTTGGGTATGACTTCAAAAGCACTTCAAAATGGGATTATACCAAAGAAAAAGTTTCTGCATGGCAGAGAAAAAAGGCAGTAAAGCAAGATAGCTATGGAATGGGAGAAAATATTTGGAAATCCTTTATTTGATACCATCATCTCCATTTTACTAATGTAGAAACCAAAGCTCAGAGAGATATCTAGTTAATATGCATGGTCTGACAATTGAAAAGAGACAATTTATGAAAATACTTTCCAGTGAATGAAAGACATACCCAGAAAATGATAGTGCCACTCTAAATAGACTCAGTCTCCACTGTAGGTTAGTCATTCCCTGAGGACTATAAAATGAATTAAATATTTTGGGCCCTGATTTTGGGGGTTGTCCCTATGGCTACTTATAGGAACAAGAAGGCTAAAATTATTCAGTGACTCAGGCTCAAAAAGTAGAAAGATGTGCAAATACATCTGTCCTATAGGCATAAATCCTTGTTACTTCAAGTAGTATATAAAGTTAGGACTAAAATGAGTGGCTTTATAATAACAATAACACTCCTGCCTTTTCCCCATCTCTCTTCAGGCTGTCTATGCTAACTCTTCACCCTGGAGTCAGAGGAGTGCTTGTACACATATTTTGATTTGCCTGAGGTCTTACCCTTAAGTTCATTGTTCCCTACCTTCCTCTTACCTCAAAAAATGGTTAGAATCATAAAAATATCCTTCCCAGATATAATCTGCTGCTTGGTTCATGGACCTTTGTAGCAAAGAGGATAAATATGTTTAATCTTTCAGGCTAGTTCTGATTGAATGGCAGCAACTGCATAGGGCACTGTGGTGAGAAGTCATTTCAGGCCTTATCTGAACATAGCAGGAAACAAGGCCACGGCCAATTAATGATGCCTGCTCAATAGGTAGGAGGTGAGAGACTGACAGCATGCCTTAAAAATGTACTATTTGGGGGGCAGAGGAGAAAGTTGAACATTTCTGCCTAAAATTGTTATTATCTGCACCTTGCCTGGGTTAAAGGGTTAGAACACACAGCTACTAATTCCTAATCCTCATGTATTTGCTGACCATAAGGTCAGATAGTAAGTTGGGCCTTGATCTGGACACAAAAGCATTTCCAAATTGAAGTTAAAGCTGAGTCCTGGTCCTGGTCATAGATTGAACTCAAATCTGGCCATAGATAGCACCCTGACTCAAGGCAGCTATTACACAAATGATCATTATCAGATAGATTAAGTCAAATGTATCTTCACATAGTTCAAGGCCTACCCTTTATTAGAGGTAGGCCTTTTGTCTGTGAAGGACAGTGCATTATTGATATAGCTGTATGCCGGTCAGTGTTTATTCTTCAATTATCTAGCTACAGAAAGCACAAGTGCTTTATTACCATGGTAGACAGTCTTTTCCTTAAGAAGATAAAAATAAAATGGAAAGAAAGAAATGAAACTCAAGTGAAAGAGGTAATTTCCTGTGACTGTGAAAACATAAAGCAAATGCCTGAACATGATTTTCAATGGGTCTGTGAACGTGGCTGATGGAAGGAAGCTTTCTTGGAAAGGACTTAACTAACTGTGAGCACTGCTGAGTATAGAACACATCAGGGCACAAGGAAGCCAGGAATCATGTACTGGAAATCAGTTTCTATTAAATGAATAGACTTCAAACAGCTACTAAATCCAGTCTGGATAAATGGATTTTTAGAATAATAATTTTTAAAAAAATCATGAAGTGACTTGATAAGGTAGTAATGAAACTGTCAAAGTCTCCATTTTGACCAAAGCTTAGGTGTAATATGGGATTTGTTTCAATATCTAAATCTTTTCAGAATGTCAGGAAGGATGAAACTGAAGAATGAGAGCTTCATTTGAATCCTCGTACTGGGACTGGGGGATTCAGAATATACTAGAGCAGCCCTATCCAGTAGATGGAAATGTTCTGTATTTCCTCTGTTGAGTACATTACCCACTAGCATCATGTGGCTATTGAGCACTTGAAATTGGCTAGTGTGATTGAGGAACATAATTTTAAATTTAATTGTAAGTCATTTAAAATTAAATAGCCATAAGTGACTACTGGCTATGATACTGGACAGCATAGAACTAGGATTTAGGCAATTCTCCTAAATTCTCTCCAAGAGCAACAAAAAAACCTCAAGAACAAGCAAGAAAAACCAGCAAATTCATATGTTTGTGCTCAGTTTTTACCTCTATTTAGAAGAATAGTCTTTTAGCTATAGATAGACTTGGCATCTTGATTTTAGATGAGAGCGCACCAATGTTGGTAGAACATTTATCCCTGCAGTCAACACAAGGACATAAAAAGTTCAAGCCCATTATCGTTTACTAATGAGTGTTAATAACTTTAACAAAAGTAATATATCTTGTTTAAAGCAGAGGAATGATTATTTCACATAAGAAATATAATTTAAAAATATGCGATTAAGATTTTTATTAATGAATTTTCTAATGTTTATTCTCTGCTCTGGATATAATACCCAGAGTTCTGTCTTTTTATGGGACATATATAATTCAGTCAAATTTAAGATACTTAATATCTATTTCAACATCACAATATTAGTGATTTGAACTACAGAATAAAACAATAAAAAATGATATACATTTGGGTTTCTCTATCTGTGGGTTCCACATCTGTGAATCCAACCAACTATAAATTGAAAATATCTGATTGAAAAAAACAATAAAGAAGCATTACTTGTTGTTTAAAAATAATACAAACAAAAAACAATGTATCCTAACAACTATTTACATAGCATTTACATTGTATTAGGTATTATAAATATTCTAGAGATTATTTAAAGCATGCTAGAAGATTTGCATAGCTTATATACAAATATAATTTCATTTTAAATAAGGGACTTTTCTGCATTCTTGGATTTTGGTATTTCCAGGGGTACCTGGAACCGATTTCCTGCAGACACTGAGGGATGACAGTGCCATAAACCAAATGAACTTCTTTGGACACAGTTTAGGTGTAATGAAGCAAATCTTATACTTGATTATCTTCTCTTTATCCCTTTGTTCCTTTAATGATTAAAAATTTGAGGTATAGCTCTTAAATTTATAACTGTTTTCTCATGTTTTCCATTATGCTTTTTAATTTTATCATAGTGCATTCACTCACAAAAACGTAAAGAAGTCTAATGTATCTGGTGTATTGAGTATAACAGGGTATGACAAAAATGCTGGGGAAAGATCACAAATGACTTTGAAACCATGTTGACCTATTTACACTTTATTCCAAGAGCAGTGGGATTGATGTGAGATCATTAGAAAGCTCAGCTGCAGCATGGAAAATGAATTGGAGAGCAAAAGAGGTAAAATTTTGTTGATTAGTTAGGAGAGAAGGTATTGGTGGCAGTAGAGATGGAAAGAGGTAGATAGAATCAATAAATATTTAGGAGGTGGCATCAATAGAAATTGGTGAGTGATTAAATGAAAAAGGAACAGACTATATCCCTTCTGAATAGTCTCTGCTCTTTTTCTATGCCTTTCCTAAGACAAAACACAGAATTCTGTCATTCATCCCCTCAAATCCACTTTCCAAATCACTGAAGGGAAATATGAATTTCACTGAATATTTCTTGGGGAAATGATATACTTAGTTACATTGCACATGATAGAGGGAAATTAATCTGATTTTCTCCTTGGACATAACTCTCCCAAAGTCTTTTTCCTATCTGATCTTCCCCTGGTCTATCTACTTCCTCCTTCCTCTACTATCCCTGTCTTTCCAGCTTCTCTTCCCTCCTGCTCCTCCTAGGTTCTTTTCTACTTCTACTCTCTTTCTTACATAGAGCAATTTGTCTTTCCTCTGCACTTTCAATTTGCATCCTCATGTGGCAATCAGCCTTACCTTTTGCTTGCGATCCATCATATTTAGAAGGTAGGGGTTACTATAGACAAAAAGCAGCATTCCTAATTTTTTTCTTTTCCCGCAGGCTCCATTATGGCTAGGCACTACACTGTTACTGTCTTTATTTATTCTTCTGTGTTTTGTTAACCATATATTTTTGTTAATTTTAACTTTTAAAAATATGGCTTTAAAGGAATATCTCAACTCGATTCTTTTGCTGGACCCTTACCTTACATTTTGTGTCCGAGAGAAGTACCTCACTTATATCACTTATTCCAGCCCTGGACTTTGATAACCTATAGGAATTTTGACATAAATTTTTATGTATGTATTTTCTGACTATAACGTTTCCAATATATAGGCTTTATTGGATCACCTAGTCTAATTGTTTGTTTATTAGTGCATGTTTCTACCTATTAAAGGTATATTATATTGAAAGAACTTACTTTTACTCATTCAACATTCTTTGAGCTCCTATTATATACTAGGCACTGTGTGATGGCCTGGGCTTACATGGTGAGCAAAATCTTTTCAGTAGGTAAGACAGAGAGGAAGCAAATAAATATGCATAAAGAATCACAACAAATTATTTTTTGACAAATAGGTATTGTGTACCTACTGTAGTAAATGCTGAGTATATAGATTTCTGGCCCTGTGGAGCTTGAATTCTTACAAGGTAAGAAAGTTAGAAGTTTGATAGATGGCAAGAAAAAGGCTCTGGGAGAAAAGGACAAGGGGAACTATGTTTAATAGGCAGTGGAGGAGGAAAATCTAAGAATCGAGTTTCTCCCTGAATATATAAGGCAAATATTGATAGGTGGTCATACAAGCCAGGGTATGACTAAAGTTGTAAATATATGAAACAGTGTTAGAAATGTTAGAAGGCAGCAGGATGGGTTAGAGCGAGAGAGACCAGTAACTGGAAAGCAAGCCACCATGCTGAGATGATCCCAGCCCAGCAACAGACTCAATTCATTGTACAGAAAGAGCTGGTATAGGAAGCAGTTCACGTAGATGGTCAGCATCAGAGAGCTCTGTCAATGGCACAATTATCCTGGAAGGGTGAATGAGAACAACACTGCAGAGTTTAGAAGCAGGAAGTATACATAGATACAAGAAGACATTTATTGAGGTAGAAGCTTGGTAACTGACAAGAGGATGGTTTTGAAACTTGAAGAAGGGGAAATAAAAGTTGGGAATAATTAGAAATTTTTTTGCAAACATGGTTGGAGCAGGAAGATCATGAACTAAACATTCTGAACTAATGTTCTTTCCATTCCCTCCTGATTAGGAACAAAATGGTCCCAGAGTTTGTGGCTCAGTCTGTAGGTGGCTTCAGCTGTAAAGAGTGGTGCATTGGGAGAGACAAGTAAGCAGGCAAGATCATTAAAGCTAGTAATAGGAGAATATGGATAATGCCTCCTCTATGCTTTGCATGCCTAGAAACAGAAAAATTTAAACAGCAATTCTTTGCTGCTGCTGATAAGGTGATTTAAATGTAACATTATTTAGAGAAAAGCATCCAGAATTCTGCTTTGCTTTTATCACTTAAAAAATTATTTTCTTCCAAAGCTTAAGTCAATTTTTTACCTCCCCCAATATGCCAAAGGCACAGATTCTTCAGGGTTTTAGTTGTGTATTAAATTCACCTTTTCATACAATGAATGGCTAAATCATTTTTACTTTTATATTGCCTTCTTACTGATATTTTGCCAAATTCACATATGCACAGGAAGAAAGTTGATATTTTCTTTCTGTTACCATGAGATGCTTTATTGCTGAATTCAATGGCATCACATTAATTCAAAGGGAGAGAGGCCAATGAGACTGGAAATCAAGTCCTTCAATTCTAAATTTCCACATTTATTTCATTTGAAGATGCCAAGGTGTAATGATAAAGCATTCCAGTAGGCGGAACTCATGGTTTTAAACCTATTTGCTCTGCCATGGTTGAATGTCGCTGCGTATGACAAATGTGAGCAAGTTTGTTTCAAGGCCAAAGAGCTTTATGAGAAGTCCCATCATTTTTAAAGATCTTCAGAAACCGAATAATATTATAGCAGCTTAATAGCAAATTTGAATCTTGTGTCTCCAACGTGTCAAGTCCTTTAAAGTACTCTGTGGATGGTTTGTGCACAACAGCTAGCATTCCTCTGCTTTGGACTTAGTGGAAACCAAACCGAAATTCTCCCAAGAGGACAATCAACTTACTACTTGCTTACTAACCAAATGTTCAAGGTCTTCATGGTAGAAGAGCACAGAAATCAGAATCATTTCTTTATTTTTTCTTTCTTTCTTTTTTTTTTTTTTTGTAAATGACTTTTATTCAAATTGGATAAAACTCATCCAATACCAGAAGAATATTTCTTTGGAATTTGTGCTATTCATATACACCAGTTACACCAAATGACATTTTTTCTACTTTAATATGCACCATTAATGTTTCTTCCTTCATTTTATTAATTTTAGGCACCAAACAAAACAGTAAATCAAGCCCTAATATTTTCAGTTTTCCGTAGAGAAAACATTCCCTCCATGGCAGAATTCAAATTTTCTACATGACATCACTGAGGGTAGAATTGCGAAGAGATATTCAGTAGCATAACCTTTAAAGTATTGTTACCATTTTAAAAATAATAGAAATAAATAATATTTCTATTATAATTATAAGGTAATGACATTTTTGGTATTTATTTTCTTTGCCTTCAATATAGTTTATTTAACTGTGACTTCTGTAACTTAAATTTTAATGTCTAACACTCTGCTTGCAAAATTCTTCAAAATATTACAATTAGCTGTCATGATTTATAGCAATCCTTCCAGAGTAGGATTAGTTACCTATTGTGGCTATAATAAATTACCAAATTTTAATAGCCTAGAAAACATAGCATTTATTTTATTCTAGAGGTTCAAGTTGTCAGAACTCTGAAATGGGTTTCAATGGACTAAAATCAAAATGTGGACAGGCCTGTGTTCCTTCTGGAGACATAAGAAGAGAATCTGTTGTGTAGCCTTGTCTAACTTCTAGAGGCCAACTTTATTCTTACCTTATGGTCATTTTTAAAACTAGCATCATCACATCTTCAAATGTTTTCTGACCTTAAATCAGAATCATTTCAATGGAACAACTGACCTATCATACAATTTGAAATTGAGAAACTCACTTCTAGCTTTTAGAATCTGAATCCTTCAAGTAAACCAGTTACAATTATTATCTATGCAGCAACATTAATCCCCTTTCCAAAAAAGCATACAAATGCAACTAAAATCTAATAAAACAAGCACTAAAAAATGCCCCTGTTGTTTTTTATGTATACATCAGCCCTATGTTCTAAATTTTCTTGAGTGAAATTTTTTTAAATAACTGTCTTTGTAGACCAATAAACTATTGATATTTCCAAAAATTTCTGATTTTCTCATACAGACCACATCACCCTGGCAACGTTTTTTTTTTTTTTTTGAGACAGTTTCACTTTGTCACCCTTGGTAGAGTGCCGTGGCATCACTGCTCACAGCAACCTCCAGCTCTTGGGCTTAGGCGATTCTCTTGCCTCAGCCTCTGAGAAGCTAGGACTACAGGTGCTTGCTACAATGCCCGACTATTTTTGGGTTGCAGTTTGACTGGGGCTGGGTTCTAACCCGCCATCCTTTGTATATGGGGCCGGAGCCCTACTCACTTAGCCACAGGCACCACCCCACCCTGACAACTTTTTAGGTCCTGAGATAGTACAAAACTCCTTTGTAAGATAGCATGAGATGAGTCAAAGTTAATATTAGCCTTGTTTATCATAAATGGCAATATTTTCCAGTTCAGAAGCTATAAGAAATTTTTTGCTTTGGTGTCTCTTTATGAGAGGGTCTCAGACAGAAGGTAATTTGAAATTCACATGGCCTGCCCAGACTCATTGTGACCAAAAGGATTCACATTAAAGTCTGATTTGGGGAAGAGGGTAACTTAGAAGGGAATAATGAAGACACTTTGGAAAAGATATGGCCTTCTCTGTATGTTTTAATGAATAAAGTTGGTATATATTTTTCACATGGCTTATTTAAACCCAATTTAAATTCACTGGTCTGTAAAGTACTCTTTGTATTTGTAGTCATGATTTTTAAATGCAATGATAATAAAGTCTCCCCTGGGCTTTATCAGATCTTAATTGTTAAAGCATTTCAGTATTGCTGGCACAGTTTGCACAAACACTAACTGAACTGCTAACATACCCTGAAATCTCAGTGGGATTATTTTTCTGCCAACCCACCCCCCTGGAGTTGTAAGAAATCTGTTATGAGGCATTTAGCTGAATTCAACATTTTCTTCGGTCAAGTCTAGGTTCCTAGAAGAATCCTTGGTGAGTTGGTGGTTGAAAATTGAGGTGCTACGGGTAAATAGGTACGAAGTGTTTTCTGGCAAACAACAAAGGCTTTTGTTTCCATTTTGAGTTTATTACCCCAAATAGCTGCATTTAAAACAGTTGCATACCAATGGGGGGCTCAGGGAAGAGTTTGTTTTCACGTGTCTCAGATCCCCATTCCCCATTGGTTTGCAACTTTTTAAAGGCATTATGTCTGGTTTAACACAACATTAGGATTTTCCATAGCTTTTTCTTTGGAATAGGTATGCTCTGGGTATGCATGCTTTGTTTATCCTTTACAAAACCCAAAACCTTCTGTATATATTTGGAAACTCTCCAGGCTTCTGCCATAATATATTAGCCAGTCCATATTGTGAATAGTAGAGCCAGGTTTATGAACCATTAAAATGCAATAATAAATAGATAACAAACAAATGGGGGAAAAGGAGGACACTTTCTTATGGTAGAACATTGACTGATATATGTGGAGGGACTGGTGGAGCAAGCAAATTATTATTTTTCTGCTATCATAGTGTAGAAAGGGTTGGGCAAGAACCATCAACAGATGCTAATTTTGGCAGGGGTGACTTTGATGACAAACTAGACATATGCATGGTTTCAAAGTATTTCTTCATAGGTTGCTTTTTAGTTATGAAGAAAAAAAGCATACACAGAGTGGAAAAACTAGACCATGCCTTGACTAGGTGATCCAAATTGATATCACAGACAGACATTGCGTTCTCCTAATGTGATGCTCTGAATAGAACATATAATTTATGTAATTTTATGGTTGGGAATATGTAACCTGAATCTAATCATAAGGAAATATTAGACAAACCAAAATTGGGAAATGGTCTATAAAATAACAGGCTTATACTCTTCAAAGATGTCAACATCATAAAAGACAAAGAAAGGCTAAGGAATCATTTGAAATCAAAGAAAGCTAAAGCCAACTATATCTAATGCATAATGCTGCATTCGTTTTTGTACTAGAGAAACCAAAAAGCCATAAAGGGCATTATTGAGACGATTGATGATATTAGAACATGGGCTATAGAAAAGATGAAGTAACAATGCTAAACTTCCAGAATTTAACAACTGAAATGTGGTTATCTGAGAGAATATCTTTGTCTTTATGTGATATAAACTAAGGTACTAAGGGGCAAAGGGAATTGATGTATGTGATCTACCTTCAAATGGTTTATACATAAATTATATATTAATATATTGAATAAACATGATATATAAGATAAATATATATATATATAGGGTATATATGATATATATCTTTCCTTTACATATATATATATATATAGATAGAGATGCAGAAGATTGTATATCATGCATATATGGCAATTAATTATGTTTAATAAACTACATATGTGATATATATGCATATATAGATATAGTCAGTACATTTAGCCACCATGCTATCTGCAAACAAAGCTGATCAATGTGTGTGTGTGTGTGTACAGAGAAAGAGTGAGTGTGCACAAGAGTCAATGAGGCAAAATGTTGAAAGTTGTTGAACCTGGATAAAGGGTATACAGGAATTCTCTGTACTATTTATGCACATTTTAAATTTGAAATTAATTTTCTAAAACATTATCATTCATTGGTTTAAGCAAAGAACTTATGACTGAGACCTCAGAAGCAAATATAGGAAAAACAAAAATAAATGAATGAGAATTAAACTCAAAAGTTTCTGCACTGTGAAAGAAATAATCAACAGAATAAATAGGCAATCAACAGAAAAACAGGAGAAAATATTCACAACCATTATATCCAGCAAAGGACTAATATCTAGAATCAAAAAGGAATTCAAATAAGCAAGAAAAACCAGATATTTTTGCAAAAGAAGATATACAAATGGCCAATAAACATGAAACAATGCTCAATATTGGTAATCATCAGGGAAATGCAAATTAAAATCACAATGAGATACTATCTTGCCCCTGTCAGGATGGCCATTATTAAAAAGTCAAAAAACAATAGATTCTGGATGGATGCGGTGAAAAGGGAGTGCTTATACATTGTTGGTAGGAATGTAGATTAGTACAACCTCTATGGAAAATGGAATGGATATTCATCAAAGAACTAAAGGTAGACCTACCATTCCATCCAGCAATTCCACTTTCAGGGATCTACTCAAAGGAAAGTAAGTCATTTTATCAAAAAGACACATATGTACTCATATGTTTCTTACAGCACAATTGATAATTGCACAGGTATGGAATCTACCCAAGTGCCCATAAATTGATGAATGGATAAGGAAAATGTGCTATATACATATGATGAACTACTACTCAGCCATAAAGAAAAACGAAATGATATCTTTTATAGCAACTTGGATGGAACTGGAAGCCATATCCTAAGACAAGTGAAGTTACTCAGGAATGGAAAAATAAATACTGTGTGTAATTTCTAATAGGTGGGAGCTAAAGGATGGGTATACATGATCATACAGAACAGTATGATGGGTTTTGGATACTGAGGAGGGTGGAGGTTGGAAGGAGGGCGAGGGAGCAAAAATTACCTGTTGGGTATAATGTACTTTATTTGGGTGACAGGTATATCAAAAGCCCTGACTTCACCACTATACAATGCATCCATGTACCAAAACAAAACAAAACAAAACAAAAATCCAAAAAACAAACTCATAGCCCCTAAATATATTGGAATAAAAAAACAACAACAAATGAAATGGAACTTACCATGGGGTGGGGGTGGAAGTTGTCACTGACTTCTTTCTAACATCCTGTAGGTTCCTATATCCATTCCTTCATTGACATCACTCTCACCGCAACTCTCCCTAACCTGGCAAGTCAGTTCTTCAAATCCTATCTGGGTCTGCAGAGCTATCTTAAATCCAGCTTCCTTCTATGCATGGCTCCTTTTTTTCCATTCCTCTGGCACTGCTGGTCTCAGTATCATTTGGCACTAATCCTTATCCTGTTGGTCAGTTTTGTTTTGATATGTAAACACTGTAAAGGCTAAGTGCACAGACTCTTGAATCAGACTGTGTGCATTCAAGTCTTAATTCTGCCACTTCCAACCTGTGTGACCTTGAGTAAGTTCCTTACCCAGTTCGTCCACAATTGCCACACAGTGTGTGGCCTTGGATAAAGCAATTCTCTGTGGGTCTTAGATCTCTCACCTATATAACATAAAGGGGTTGGATAAATAAGTGTTTCTCAACTTTGACTGCACATTAGAATTGCCTGAGGAGCTCTAAAGAAACATATAAAATACATCATCAATGTCCAGATCACCATTGCTTCCCTTCCCACCAAAAAATTCTCATTTGATTGGTCAGGAGGGAATCCTAGGTGTGGTAGTTTTTAAGTGTTTCTAGGTGATTTTAATGTATGACCCAGGCTGAGAATCACTAAGTCCGCTGATTCTCTAGGATTCTTCAAGCTTTATAATCCTATGATTCTATGCAAAAGTGCTGCTATTGGTATTAGGCCCCTCTGTCACCCCACAATGTGTCTTAGGGCTTGATGACGTGGGAGGGAAATAAAATACTGATATGTTAACTAAAAGAATGATTAACTAAGATTTTTCTCTCTTTTTCTTCAGCCAGAAAGAGACATCTTTGACGATTTTGGCTTCCTGAAAAAATGATTATTGCCTCCTAGAATCCCCTACTAGCTATAGGAAATTAGCTCTAGCAATATATGCCTTTAATGGGAATGGGAATCTGACATGTCAATGAGCTTTGTGTCATTGTGGTTTAATCAGAAATTACAATATACCCCTGCTGGTTTTCATGATACTTAGGGAGAAAAAAGGCAATGGTTCCTCTTTGGTTCACCTTTGACCAGTTGCTCTGCTTGAAGCGATCACAAAACACCATAGGTATTGAAATGATTAGGGACAATTAAGATAGTGTAGCTTCCAAGGAAGAAGCCACTATCAAGCCTTCTGTCTCTCAAACATACAGGTTGTGTGCTCCTGCAATGGCAATTACCTAAAAGTATCTAGTACTTCATTACTTCCAAAGTGTCAGTCTTCATACCTGGATATTAGAATGTTATAATTGATAGCACAGCTCCAGCTTTGATGCCTGACACTGGCATGTCCTTGCAGGATTCTTCTACCTTGGTCAGTTTTCTTTCTTCATAAAGCTCACATTGCAGATTATAGGAGTGATATAGCTGGGATTTAAATTATTGCATTTTTTTTTTTTTTGCAATTTACCTTTTCCTGCTTTGAGTGAGAGGGGAAATGAGGGGGAAAAAAAAGAAAATAAAGAAAAGAATAAGAAAAGGGAAACAAAAACAGCTCAGAAGCCTATGGCAACCAAATTGTGTTGGAAAACTTCCTAGTTCCTGTTGCTTCTGCATGTCACATAAAGAAAATCCTACACCTATATAATCTAGATGTCAGCTAGGATTACCTTTATCCTCCTTAAACTCTAGAAAAGACTAACAGGAACCTCCATCCCGGAGATTATGGGTAGTTCATAGCCCTTTTCAAACTATGAATTTCTAGGGTACTAACACTATTGGAGTCACCTCTAGCTTTGACCTTTTGCCATTGCTAAGTCTGTTTTATTTCAAGATCTTTTCAATGTGCTGTATGTGCTGTTCCTCTTCTATGCCCTATTGACTCAAACAAACAGCATATTTTACTGAAGCTTGTGGGATATGGAGGGATCTTTACCATGAACGTGCATACAACTTCAAATGCAGTGGTAGCTGTCTCTGTCTTTCAAAAGCCCTCAGCCATTTCTGCAACCTGAGCACCAGTCTCCCACCAGACTCTGTGCTCCTTCTCATTTATTTTTTTGTTTGTGTTTGCTTGTTTTACCTTTCCCCCAATCTTTCCAGGAGAAATATCAATGTATTACAAATGTTCTAATGTAGAGCAATTCAACTCTTTCTAGTGCCAACTCTAAAACTTAGTTTGGGCTTCCCTTTCCATACCAACAGCTGTACATTTATTGCTTAAAAGGGCAGTTTGAATTAGGTTTGGTTTCTAATATACACACACACACACATACCCTCTCCAAATTTATTAAGCTTATATAATTTATCAATTATAACTTATTATTTTATTCGACAATAGAGTTTCCTGTGAAACAGCCTCCTAACTGGCATGCAGGGCTCTGGCTTCTTTCTAGACCTAACTGATTCTCCATATAGCTGTCAAATGAATTTTCCAGAAACTTTTTTCATCATGTTATTTCTCTGCACACCATTAATATTGTTAATATTATGATCTGATGAATATTTGGATGGTAGTGATCGATAATGGATGAATGTATTACTCCAAGATAAATATGTCTTAATTGCTCCCAAGGACTTATACAATGCCTTAAACAAGAGGGATGAGTAATAATCTGTGTGATGTGCATAGAATAGATCCTGTGATATAAGTGCTCAGTTAAAGTTAGTAACTATTTTTATTGTATTATTATTGGGATTTCAGGATTTGGGAGTGACTGGGTCCTTGGGAGGAGAGTATCAACAAGTCATAGGACTTGCTGGTATGGCTCAAATTTCTACAGCTAAACAGATTATTTTTCCTATCAGAACAAAGATGGGATTCACAAGAAGTTCTTTCTTTGTCACATTCGCCATTGTCCACCAAATTCCCCTGGCCAAATCAAGAATGGTTCTTGAATGAAAATCAAAACTCCTCAGCTTTCCATGTGACATTTTGCATCACCAGACTTCTCTTTATTTCTCCAAACTTCAATTACCCTGCATCCACATAAAATTTGCTTCTCTACATGGTATCCTAAAAGTCACCCACAAAGTTGCATCAGGAACATGGGAAATTATAGATAAATGTACCTTTATTTACAAAATTTTACAAACCAACAACACATAAACATTTGGTAAAGTTTTATAACGAATATTTTGTAAATAAAAGTACAGTTAGCTACAATTTCCCATTTTCCCTATGTATGGCAACTTTGTGGGCGACTTTTGGGATACTCTGTAGTTGTACTTATCTTATACCCTAACATATCATGCTTGCTGAGGTAACCTTAAATGGGAATTCTCACTTGGAACTGAGGGATTTAAATTGGCATCTACCTAAGGGGTAGTTGGTAGTTGAGGGCTGGGAGATTCAGGAATTAAATTAGGCACTGTTCAAGTCCCCCATCATTATGCATTTCCTAATTCCTAAATAGGGCCACGTGGTGATCATCTGCATTTTTCTTTATTTTTAAGCAAGCATGATGTTTCCCAAACTTAAAGACTAAAAGTGTTTTCTGAAACCCACTGATGCCCTGCTGTCTCATTAAGCATGTTTTTTTTTTTTTTCCTCTTCTCCGATTTGGTACCCCTTTGAACTGAGCACAGATAAGACCTAGGAGGATACTTTTCCTATAATGAGGCAGGGTTCTTTGGGGGGCCAGAGACAAGCATGGGAGTCTTGGTGAACCAATAGAGACAAAGCCCTGTGGGAAGACCTCCTTGCACTGGCAGATGGGAGGTGAAGGATATGGGCACAATTCCAATGGGCCCAGGCTGTACCTGAAGTTTGTTCCAAGGACAGTTACATGCTGTAGAAGTCTGGCTTATTTGTTGGTGTACATGTTAATGAATGCTATCAATCAAAAAGTGTGTTGCTTGCCCATAACTGACTTTATTGTTGTCTTCCTGAAATGATTTCTTCAGCTGTTCAGTCCCCAAACAGAAATCCATATTGGACACCATATTGAAAATACTGTTTTTTTTTTTTCTCTCTAAGATGGCAAAATTGGCCCATCTGTTTCTCTCCCTGCTTACCTGTAGACATAGAAATGGTCAGACATACCCCTTGCCATGGGACAGGCTTTTTTTTAGTGCATTACAGCACCTGGAGAATCTTACTTCATTTATTTCTGGAGATTATTTCCTTTTACAAGCAGGAGAACAAACTGATGTGTAAAAAGGTCACAGTCCAGTCACAGGGATTTCTTTGACCAGACCCAGCTGAAGGGTATTGGATAGGAAAATCTCATCCTACATGAGGAAAAGAGAGATGGCTGGAGGAACAGAGCCTGGATGGGCCTGATGGACAACATCAATATCAGTAAATGAATGTCTTAAAGAGATTGGAGGGGAAGTGCATGGAATCTGAATTTCTTAGCTCAGGTTGCTTATATCTCTTTGTGTGTAAAATGGTTAGTTGGCAAAGACATTTTCTTTTTCCATTCATCTGTCCCTTATCCTTACCTAAAGTAGAAAGCAATTTCCTTATCTGTATTAATACCTTGCCCTGGGAGCACTTCAGTGTTCTTGAGAGGATCAAATGTGATAATGATTGTGAAAGTCTTTGCAAATAGAAAAAACGCTATACAAATGTAAGGGCTGGGCTAGAAAAGCATAGAATATTAAGATTTGATGAGACTTTAAAAGTTATCTAGTCCAATCCTTTGTCCTATGCTTGAAGAGTCTGCTATGGTGATATTTACTTGAAGATTTACAATGATAAATAAGCAATATCTGGGGAGTAATTGAATAGGTCAACAAATATTTATTGAGTAACTACTATTTTTCAAATGCTGTTCTAGGAGCTGTAGACACAACAGTGAATGAAACAGGCAAAGCATTTGACCTTACAGAGCTTAAATTCGAATAGAATGATACATACCAGTAGGTAAGCAAGATAATAAAGTTAATTTCTGATAGTTATACCTGGCATGCAGGGAATTGAAATAGGGTTATATAACATAGCAACCTTAGATTAGGTGATCAGAGGTTTCTGTGGGGAAGTGACACAAATTTAGTTTTGAATGACAAGAAGGAGGCAGAATGTAAAGATCAAGGGGAACAAGAAGCCAGGTAGAGGAGACTGCCAATGAAAAGGCTCTGAGGGGGGATAGTATATTTGAGGATAGATGTGACTAGAATAGATTTTGAGGAGAGGAGACCATAGAGGTAGCCAGGGTCCAGATCATGAAGGGAATTTTAAACAAGCAAAAAAATGTTTGTCTTTCTTTCTTTCTTTCTTTCTTTCTTTCTTTCTTTCTTTCTTTCTTTCTTTCTTTCTTTCTTTCTTTCTTTCTTTCTTTCTTTCTTTCTCTCTCTCTCTCTCTCTATCTCTATCTCTTTCTTTCTTTCTTTCTTTCTTTCTTTCTTTCTTTCTTTCTTTCTTTCTTTCTTTCTTTCTTTCTTTCTTTCTTTCTTTTTTTTTGAGACAGAATCTCACTTTGTCACCCTGGGTAGAGTGCCATGGTGTCATAGTTCATAGCAACTTCAAACTCTTGGGCTCAAGCAATCCTCTTGCTCAGCCTCCTGAGTAACTGGGACTATAGGCGTCCACCACAATGGTTTGCTACATTTTAGAGAAGGGGTCTTGCTCTTGCTCAGGCTGATCTCGAACTTGTGAGCCCAAGCAATCCACCTGCCTTGGCCTCCCAAAGTGCTAAGATTACAGGCATGAGCCATGGCACCCAGCCTGTATTTGGTTCTAAATGTGATTGAAAGCCTTTGCTGGGGTTAAGTGAGGGAGTTACATTATCAGTTACACGTTGTTGTGCCTAAGTCACGGGGTCTTCTCTATAAATCACCCATTGACCAAGTCCGTTACAAAAGCAAGAGGTAGTTTATTAGCTAGCTAGGCTTTCTGTCCCTGACACAGCAGGAGGGCAGAGAAGCCTTGCATGCAGAGGGGAGAGCAGTTTTAAGGGTACAGAAAGGAACAAAGGGAGGGGGTGTTGGGTGAACTGTTGGGGAGAACTGATAGGGGCATAAGGGACTGGGCAATGTCTGTTCTGGCCTAATTAGCCTGGGGAAGTATTTACTACCAGAATGGCTGAGGTTAGGCACCCGTTATTGCTCAGGGCGGACATACTGGAGCTGGGGGTAGGGGGAGGAAGCAGGTTGCCTATCACCTTTAGTATATGACTGCAAATTGACCCCTTGATATGCAGCCATAAATTAACCTTTGATGTGCAGCTGCAAATTGAAGGCTGTGGGACAAGGTAGAATTAATGAAAGGCTGTGGAACAAAATGAGTTAGTTTTAACAAAATGGAGTCAGCTTGGTTCTTTCAGTGTGTGTGTGTGTTTTAATAAGAATCCTCTGGCTGCTGTGTTGAGAAAAGGATAAAGAGAACAAGGGTAGAAATTGTGATAGCAGTTGGGAGGCTCCATGACCATTGTATATTTGTTGAAAATTATTGTTTTATCCTTGTCAAGATTAACTATTGGGTGAGTATGTTGTCCTTTCCACTTAACTTTGGGTTTGGGGGCATATGACTTGATTGGCCAATAAAATGTGACATGTAACCTATATCTTGTTAGAGTAGAGCTTCAAATGGTTAGGCTTTGCCAATCTTGACCTTTTGCTTCCCACCATGAAAAGGGCATGGCTTCAATCTTGGTCCTTAGTAGACATGTGAAGTTAAACTTATTGTCCCAGCATAATTCAGTAGACATGTGAAGTTAACTCTTGTCCCAACAGAATGTAGTTGAGCTATGGCTCTCATGTAACTTGATCAAGAAATAAGTATTTATTTCAGGCACCCCCAGAGATTCTGGGATTGAGGCTACAAAATAGGCAAACAAACAAAATTGGAAGTAGTAGAGGTGGTAAGAAGTGGTTATATTTTACACATATTTTCAAGACTAATAAGATTTGCTGATTTTGCAAGATGTGGGATGAGAGAGAAGTAGAAGAGTCAAGAATGATTTAGAAGTAATTGTGTGAATGGGGCATCCTCTAATGCAGCAGTTCTCAACCTGTGGGTCGCGACCCACAGGAGCTGTATTAAAGGGCTGCGGCATGAGGAAGATTGAGAATCACTGCTCTAGTGCAATAGAGGAGATGTGGAGAAGAGCAAGTATTAGGTGGAAGCAGGAATTCATTTTTGGCCATCTTCTGTTTGAGGTGATTATAGGAGATTCATATATAGATTTGCTTGTGCTTTTCAATGAATCCTTATTTGTTTATTGTTTTATTTTACTTTATCTACAAAAAGAATATTTGGTAGCTTACATTGAGAGTACTGGTAAAACCATTAATAGAAGAGGATTCAGAGGGAAAATTATATTGAGAAATTCTAGCAGAGGAAAACTACAATTCAGTATAATTAGCTTTGAGCTTCTTAGTAACCAAAATGAAGAAGAAAATGCAGTGAATTATAAAGCTTTCATTTTCCAGGGCAGTGATTCTCAATTTCAGGAGCATAGTGTAGTCCTGGAGTTTGGCCAAGCACATAGGGAATGGTGACCCCTGGAGCTGCAACTCAACAGCCCCGCCCAGGTAGAAATTTGAATTTAACTCCTCTGGGATGGAGCTGGGATGCAAATATGTTTACTATCAGGTGATTTTAATATGCAGCTAGAATTGATAATTACTAGTTTTGTAGAAGAAAATATACCTATTGACATGGAAAGATAACCTTGTTCTTGAGCTTTAATTAAATTTGTCTTAGGCATCTTTATGTAAAGGGTATTGAGGTATGTAATGGATAATGTTATAGACAGCAATTTCACATGAGACACAGAGGCCTTCCTCCTTTGCAGCTTATTATATGTACCCTATGTGAAAGCTGTTGTGCTGTTAACATCATAGTTGTGTAAAATCATGAGAAATTAATCTAGTTATATAGCTCTCTGGCAATTTGGCTTAGCACAGTCTTAAGCTTAGGGAATCATGAAGAAGAGTTAACAGAATCTACATGAACACCTGTAATTTCAGCAAGATTTTGCTCTGCTTTGCCATCAAGCCAATCCGGAGGATTCCTTAGGGGGCTGAGCCTTTGGCTGACTCTTTTCTCCTTCATTGAGGCCTATGAGGAAGCAGTTTGTGCTCTCCTTCCCCTTTAGTTTTGTCCCTATTATGCTTTCCCATGCCAAGCAGGTTTTTCCTTTGAGGGAAGACACTTAGGCAGCGAATGAAATTAAGAAATAATGTAATGATGATGGCAGCAATTCTTTGCACAGCCTAAGAGCAGTTGGCTGCTAATTGTAGATTGGTAATAAGGGGGGCCCTGGGCCATAAGGTTTGCATTTGGAACACCTGTAGTTTTCATTTAACACCATGGATCATTAAACAGCTGTTCAGAATGGCCATATTAAAACAAACACAGTTGCACTGTTTTATGCATGTTATATTGTAGTGGGCAGATCAGATGCAAACAGAGGGATCTTGTTAAAAATAAAAGATACTCTAAGCTTATTATAAAGGTGCTTTCTCATGGAGACAAATGTAGCTGAGTATTTTTATGCCTTCGTGAAACTCAAAATGATTAAATTGTTACATTTTGGTTTCTTGCTGTGGTTGAGGGGCATGGAAAGTATGTTGATGGGAAACTTCTATGGGGAAGGCCTTTATTGAAGTCACTAGCATGCTCTAAAACTCATCTTTCAAGTATATTCCCTTCACTAAAAACAGCAAAATGTGCTGTCTTGTAATGTGAAGATGACTTTCTAGGACAAAAGGGATCTTCCTTGAGGTTTTCCATCATTGGGGATGTGTTTGTTCTATGTCACCCACACTCTCACACTGGTATCCCCTCACAAGTTTCATTAGACACTTTTAAGATTGCTATTTAAAATTAGATAACGAGTTTGGGCCCAGAGTCAGGGTGAAAACTAAATTTGGATGTAGAATTTTTCTTGATTTAAAAATATCTGACCTTGTGGGAGATATTTTTACATTATTTGTCAAAGGATATTTTGGATGCTTCTGGATGCAAGATGTAATTTGTATAGAGAAAATGGTGTTTTCAGGTGTTTTTAATAATAATATAGTGAAAATATATAAGGAAAAAGTGTGTGTATGTATATTAATGTGTATGTGGATACACATATATACATATTAATACATAAGTATAGAGATGTATCTATCAACAGCATATTCTAAATATGGATTAATCTTAGAGAGAATTTCATACATCAACATCATGCTCCAAATGTGAATTAATCTCTTCTATAATGGCATAAATTTATGGCCATACGTGACACTTTATGTCTTACATTAATTCTGTATAAAAAGTCATTTATAGACATTATCTGTGGCCTTAATTTCATTAAAGGGCAAGAGTTATACTCCATGTGTCTTCCTGTTTTAATATTTACACAGTCCCAACTGGTCTTCAGACTAGAATAGAGATCTTGGAAAGGGCAGTTTCTTGGTGGTCTGAATTAGCATAAAGAAAAGTAGGAGCAACCATGTGAATTTTGAGCAGATAAACCTGGCTCTCGGTATCTTCTGTGTACCCTCTGTCTCGTCCCCTCTATGGGTACCCCTCAGTCAGGTATTCTGCTCTAACTTATTTCCTGGCTCTGGTCTCTATTGATAAATCAACCTTTGCAAATGAAATTGTTAACACTAGAAATTTTTTCTTGGTGGTCTTTACCCCCAACTGCTGCCTTCATTGCTTTTTCCCTTTGGTAGGCCAGCTTTTCCTCCTTTTCATACTCTCTTATACTCTCAGATAGGTTCCCAAACCCTTACACCCCCCTTCAACTTTCTTCCATTCTACCCTGATCAAATCCTGTTCTTGGGGAGGATTGGGAATTATTCCACAATGTGAGGGGAAAATGACTGATGCAGCTCAGAGGGCCACTGCAGCAGGGAGACTGACCTTTAGGTGAGATGACTGTACTAAAAAGATGAAGTGCTAACATTAGATGTTTAGGCATCTGCTAGTTGGAGGTGAGGTCTAGGGCAGGGGTGGGATGGGACAGTTTAGTTCCTCCCTATTATATATCAAGATCAAATCACAACAAATGAGTGGTCTTTTTTCTGTCTTCTCTCACTAGACTCAGCTCTTATCTTGCAGACAACAGACTGGACCAATAATAGGCTCTCAATAAATATTTTTGAATGAATGAATGAGAAGGATTTTCCCCAGACCTCTGCCAGATCTCTGCTACCTTTCCCACTAACTCTGCCTACTTCATATGCTAGACCAGGGGTCCTCAAACTATGGCCCGTGGGCCACATGCGGTCCGCCAAGGACATTTATCCAGCTGGCAGAGTGTTTTTGCCCCCGCTGCCTGTCCTGTTTAGCAGCGGACTCATCCCGGGCCTGCAAAATCTGTTAGCGGAAAAACCATTGGTTGCATTCCCAAACAAAACATGTGTGGATTCACTGGAAAAGTTGCAAAAGGAGTTCCAATTTAGATTTAAAGAGCTTCATCTCCAGGAACAGGACATACAGCTTTTCCATAACCCATTTTCTATTGACATTGAAAATGTGGAGGTCAGTCCCTGAAGTTGCCACCCTGGCTGCCCCTCTGCCAGCTGCTCTGGTGCCACCTTGGCCAGCATCTCTGGCAAGCGGGAGCCAGGCGCTGACGGGTGCAGTGAGGGTGGCCTAGCACTCCTGTGGCTCTGGCTCCGGCTTTCCGCCTTCTCCATGGGGCTGGCCTGCGGTGCCTGGATGCTCTAAGAACGTTTCCGCTATTGCTGGAGGACAAATGCAGTGGGATTCAGAATTCCTGAAGAATTGCCTTTGTGAGAAGCTGGAAGTATTTCTTTAAATTCCATCTCTTAGGGCGGCACCTGTGGCTTATTGAGTAGGGCGCTGGCCCCATATACTGAAGGTGGCAGGTTCAAACCTGGGCCCAGCTGAACTGCAAAAACAGAAAAATAGCCAGGTGTTGTGGCTGGTGCCTGTAGTCCCAGCTACTTGGAAGGCTGAGGCAAGAGAATCGCCTAAGCCCAGGAGTTGGAGGTTGCTGTGAGCTGTGTGACGCCATGGCACTCTACTGCGGGCAATAAAGTGAGACTGTCTCTACAAAAAATAAATAAATAATAATAATGAATAAATAAATAAATAAATAAATTCTATCTCTTAGTTTTTCAAAGAAATATCAAGAAACCATGAACAACATTAGTAATGAAGAGTTTGACTGCCACTTG
>CAUYRH010007594.1:0-22583 GCA_963574655.1 Perodicticus potto
CAGGCGCCTGTAGTCCCAGCTACTTGGGAGGCGGAGGCAGGAGACTCGCTTGAGCCCAGGAATTGGAGGTTGCTGTGAGCTGTGATGCCATGGCACTCTATCCAGGGTGACAGCTTGAGGCTCTGTCTCAAAAAAAAAAAACTTCAAAGAAGTTTTAGAAGATGAAAGGCTGGGCATGGTGGCTTATGCCTGTAATCCTAGCACTCTGGGAGGCCTAGGCAGGTAGATTGCTTGAGCTTGGGAGTTTGAGACCATCCTGAGCAAAAGTGAGACCTCATCTCTCTCTCTCTTCTTTCTTTTTGAGACAAAGTCTCACTTTGTCATACTCCATGGAGTGCTATGACATCATAACTCACAGCAAACTCAAACCTGTGGGCTCAAGTGATTCTCTTGTCTCAGCCTCCTGAGTAGCTGAGACTATAGGTACCCACCACAACACTCAGCTAATTTTTTTATATTTTTAATAGAGACAGGGTCTCCCACTTGCACAGGCTGGTCTCAAACTCCTAAGCTCAAGCAATCCAACCTCCTCAGCCTCCTAGAGTGCAAGGATTATAGGTGCGAGCCACAGTGCCCAGCCATGCAAGACCCCCACCTCTAAAAGTGGCCAGCATTGTGGCAGATGGCTGTAGTCCCAGATACTTGGGGAGGCTGAGGCAAGAGGATTGCTTGTATCCCAAAGTTTGAAGTTGCTGTGAGCTATGGCAACACGATGTTCTACCCAGGGTGATAGAGTGAGACTCTGTCTCAAAAAAAAAAAAAAAAAAAAAAAAAAAACAGGAGGGTGAATCCTTAATCCTTTTCATATTGTTTTCAGTTTGCTTTGCCAAGTCCATTAGAGAAATCACTATGACAGTATAGCCTGTCATGAAAGCCCTAACCCAAACTGAATTTCTTTTTTTTTTTTTTTTGAGACAGAGAATCAAGCTGTCACCCTGGGTAGAGTGCCATGGCATCACAACTCACAGCAACCTCCAACTCGTGGGCTCAAGCGATTCTCCTGCCTCTGCTTCCCAAGTAGCCGGGACTACAGGTGCCCACCACAATGCCCAGCTATTTTTTGGTTGCAGCTGTCGTTGTTTGGTGGGCTAGGGCTGGATTTGAACCTGCCAGCTCAGGTGTATGTGGCTGGTGCCTTAGCTGCTTAAGCCACAGGCACCAAGCCCCAAACTGAACTTCTTAAATAATAGGACATGAAAGTTGAGGCTTGGCGCCTGTGGCTCAGTGGGCTAAGGCGCCAGCCACGTACACCTAAGCTGACAGGTTCGAATCCAGCCTGGGCCCGCCAAACAACAATGACGGCTGCAACCAAAAAATGGCCGAGCATTGTGGCGTGTGCCTGTAGTCCCAGCTACTTGGGAGGTGGAGGCAGGAGACTCGCTTGAGCCCAGGAGTTGGAGGTTGCTGTGAGCTGTGATGCCAAAGCATTCTACCCAGGGTGACAGCTTGAGGCTCTGTCTCAAAAAAAAAAAAGACATGAAAGTTGGAATTACTCCTCGATCTGTGGGCTGCAGAATGAAAGTTGTGTTAGCAGGCATGAAAACATTAATCTCTAGTTTATCTCCAGCAGAGCTCTTTGGTGACTAGGTGCATTGTCAATGAGCAGTAAAGTTTTGAAAGGAATCTTTCATTCTGATCAGTGTATCTTAACAGTGGGCTTAAGTTAAACCATACTGTAAATTGATGTGCTGTCATCTAGGCTTTGTTATTCCACTGATAGAATACAGGCAGAGTAGATCTAACTTAATTCTTAAAGGACCTAGGATTTTCAGATTGGTAAATGAATATTGGCTTCAGCTTAAAGTCACTAGCTCCATTAACCCCTAATAAAAGAGGCAACCTGTCCTTTGAAGTTTTCTAGCCAGGCATTGACTTCTGCTCTCTTACTATGAAAATCCTAGTTGGTGTCTTCTTCCAATATTACTTTATTAAGTAATAAATACTTTATTAAGTAATAAAATATATACTTCTTCCAATATTACTTTATTAAGTAATAAATACTTTATTAAGTAATAAAATACTTTATTACTTTTCTTTATTAAGAAAATCTCTTATTTAGTGAAACCAACTTCATCAATAATCTAACCCAGATTTTATGAAAAACTTGCTGCAATTTCTACATCACACTTTCTGCTTCACCTTGCACTTTTATGTTATGGAGGTGGCTTCTTTCCTTGAACATCGTGAACCAGTGAAGGAGCACAGTCCTGTGCACCCTTGTAAGGTCAATCAGTCTCATTTGTGCTCCTTGTGGTATGAGGCCCTGAGAAGGAACATTTCTAATACTTGGGCTAGATGTGAGTTTGAGGGGATATTCTCCCCCAGCTCACAGAAGTGGCTTTGCTGAAAATCGCAAGCAGTTACACCCTAAAGGAAAGAATGTGCCAGAGGGCCCCACCAAGTGGAAGCTGGGGATTAATCACCTGCCTGGGGCAGTGGGCCGTTGCACTTTGTTCCCTACTTCAATTTACATGATAACTTTCAGTTAATCATGTAGGGAAGCAGGCAAACAGAACAGACGACCCAACGCCTGTGTGGTTTATCTCCATTGTTGTTTATCTCCAAATAGGATAATCTTAGTTTAGAAAGGTGTGTACATGCTTTGCTGTATTAATGCAAACAAGGAATGTTTATGACAGATTTTGTTACCTTTTGTGTTCTTTATTCTTAAATATTGATATCGGATGATTTGGGGTATATAAGAATCTTAGTAAAGATGGGTAGTTGCTGAATGCCTGAGCAAGCTTCAGCCATTCCCTTTCGAATCAATCATTCCGTCTGTGGTGCTACCTCTGTGTCATCGATTGGGGGGGGGGGGCTGGCTGGCAGCTACAAACCAACCTCTGCTAGCTTCAAATTTTTCTTCTGTAGTTTCCTTACCTCTCTCAGCTTTCGTAGAATTGAAGAGAGTTAGGATCTTGCTCTACATTAGGCCTTAGTTTGTGAGAATATTCTGGGTGGTTTGATCCTCTATCTAGGCCATTAAAACTTTCTCCATATTTGCAGTAAATCTATTTCTTTCTCACCATTTGTGTGTTCACTGGAGTAGCACTTTCAGTTTCCTTCACCAATGTTTCCTTTCCATTCACAACTTTGCTTGTGGAGCGCAGACTGGCTGTGAGGTGGCAGGGACCCCACGGACTGGGAGATGTTCAGGGAACAACCTCCAACTGCTTTCCTCCTATGAAGTCAACACGTTTTTCCTCCTCTTAAAACAACATGTTTTTCTCCGTCATAGATTTTTTTTGCCAGAAATCAGATATCTCTTTCTCTACCTGGTAAATCTAAACTATGCAGAAAACTATGGGACCCTTTCCTTTTGTTTCTTATCTTTAACCAATGTTAACGATGTTATGCGGTAGAAACCATCAACACAGTGAATTGCTCTTGATAAAGTTATTTATGTTTTCCAATCATATTGTAAGACCAAAAATATGTTCTTTGTCTATATTACTTCCTTGTAAACAACCCTGCTGAGATACTATAAAATAAAGTTGATTTTGTGTTTTGGTGCTGGCCGTAGCCTTGGTTGCTCCAGCCCTCCCAATCCCATCCTGTCTCTTGTCTCTTTTCTCTCATTCCCGACCACGCCCAACCAGGTTTGTGCCCCTTCCTCACAAAGGTTCACAAAATTGGCTAACTGGTGTGAGAGGGCTAGCTTTCAGCTAGTCTCAGCTTTCGATACACCTTCCTCACCTTCCTTCATTTCCAGCTTTTGATTTCAACACTGATAGACCATTAAGGGGTTATTAACTGGTCAAATTGTGTCTCAGGAAATAAGGAGGCCTGAGGAAAGGAAGAAAGTTGGGGAATAACCAGTTGGTGGAACAGCCAGAAGACACACAATGTTTATTGATTAAGTTTTCTGTCGTATAAGGGCATGGTTGGTGGCACCCCAAAACAATTACAATAGTAACAGCAAAGACCACTGATCACAGATCACCAAAACAGATAAATTAATAGTGAAGATTTTGGGCTTGGCGCCCGTAGCTCAGTAGTTAGGGTGCTGGCCACATACACTGGAGCTGGTGGGTTCAAACTGGGCCCGGACCTGCTAAACAACAATGACAACAACAAAGACAAAAAATATCCAGGCATTGTGGCAGGTGCCTGTAGTCCCAGCTACTTGGGAGGCTGAAGCAAGAGAATCGCTTAAACCAGAGATTCTCAACCTGTGGGTTGTGATGCACAGGAACTGTACTAAAGGGTTGCAGCATTAGGAAGGTTGAGAACCACTGGCTTAAACCCAAGAGTTTGAGGTTGCTGTGAGTTGTGGTGCCATGGCACTCTATTCTGGGTGACATAGTGAGACTCTGTCTCAAAAAAAGAAATTTTGAAATAGCATGAAGAGTACCAAAATGTGACACCGAGCATACACTATTGGAAAAATTGGCACCAATAGACTTATTCCACACAGGGTGGCAACAAACTTTCAGTCTATAAAAAAATACAGTATCTATGAAAAATAAAAAGCAAGTACAATAAAACAGGGCATGTCTGTACTTTAGTATTTCCTGAGAACAAGGACGTTCTCCCACATGACTATGATATGATTATCCAAATCAGAAAATTTAACATGATTATAATTATCTAATATACAATCCTTAGTCAAATTTTGCTAATTGTCACAACAATATTTCTTTTTCTTTTTTTTCTAGAGACAGAGTCTCACTTTGTCACCCTCAATAGAGTGCAGTAGCATTACAGCTCACAGCAATCTCCAGCTCTTGGGCTCAGGCTATTCTCTTGCCTCAGCCTCTGGAGTAGCTAGGACTACAGGCACCCGCCATAACGCCTGGCTATTTTTTTGTTGCAGTTTGGCCGGGGCCAGGTTTGAACCCACCACCCTCAGTATATGGGGCAGGCACCCAACTCACTGAGCCACAGGCGCCACCCACAACAATGTTTCTTTCTTTCTTTTTTTTTTTTATATTGTCCTTGCTTGTAGTGATTCCTCGTGCCAGTTGCCTCCCAAGTAGCTGGGATTACAGGCGCCTGCCACAATGCCCGGCGGTGTTCTTTCCTGGTGGTAGAGACGGGGTCTTTTACTCTGGCTCATTTATGCTATGCTGGTCTCGAACTCTGTGAGCACTGGAAATCCACCCGCCTCAGCCTCCCACAGCGCTGGGATTACCGGCGTGAGCCAACAATGTTTCTTAACAGCTGTTTCCTCTCTAATTCAGGATCCAGTCCAAGATTACGCACAGATTTAGTTTCCATATCTCGTCAGCCTCCTTTAATCTGACACAAATCCATAGTTTTTGTCTTTCACAACATTAATATTTTTGAAGATTATGGGCTACTCATATGTATCTGTCTACCTCAAATGCAGGTTATGCACTTTCTTGCGCGAATACTACATTATGTTGTGTATTTTTCACGGTATCATATTAAGAGGTACTTAATGTACGCCCTTCCCTTAAGCAGGTTCCTTTCATCATGATGAACCAAATTATGGTTAATTTGATCATTTGGGTCTGCTGGTGTCCATCAAGTTTCTGTATTGTAAACTTATTTTTTTCACCTTTGTAAATGACATATAATTTGTGATGAGTTAATTTGGGACATTATAAATATTATGTTCCATATCACATATTTATCTTCTAGTCTTAACATCCTTTGACGATTCTTGCCTAAACCAATTGTTTTATTAGGATATAGCTCACATATATTAAAATCCATTATTTTAAAACATACAATTCAGTGGTTTTGTATATTCCTGTGAAGGTTGTGAAGGTTGCTCAACCATCACTACAAATTCCAGAACATTTTGTCACCCCCAAAAGAAATCCTGCACCCATTAGCAGTCACTCCCCTTTTCCACTCCTCCCAGCCTCTGGCAAGTACTCATCTACTTTCTGACCCTTAAAGTTGCCTATTTCATACATCTCATAAAAAAGGGACCTTACAATATGTGGTCGTTTGTATCTGATTTTTCACTTAACGTGTTTTCAAGGTTCATTCATATTGCCAATTTTTAATCAGCACTTCGTTCTTTTTTACGTGCCTAAATCAGTTATTACTGTGATTCTTGAAAAGTGATCATAATCTTAACTACATTTCCATCTGCACTTCTTAGGTGACATTATTATCATTATCCTTTGTCAGGAAGCGCTTTTAAAAAACTGTGCCAGTAATCAGAAAGCTCAAAAACGTAAAAAAAAAAACAAAACTGTGCCAGTGAAATTCATTTTAATAAACAAGATTCCCTTGCTGTCAAGCAGTTATCAATCTCAGATATTTATAACAGGGTCTAAGACGACCACCTTCACTGGGGTTTGCAGGATTTTCCCTGACTTCCACCTCGACACCACCAAGTTAGGCTCGCTCCGCCCGACGTCCCCGTGGCTCCTCCCCCTGCCTCCGGGTGCCCCCCCCGCCCGGCTGCCGGAGGGGGAAGTGACGCGCCGGAAGTGTCCCTGTTCCCCTTGCAGTGGGGGAAGGAATCAAACCCCCAAGATGGCGGCGGCGGCGGAGGAGCGGATGGTAGAGGAAGGAGGCGGCGGCCACGGCGACGGCGGCTCCTCTTCGGCCGCCGGCTCTGCCCAACGACAGCCCCCACAGCCCCCACCCCAGACCCCGCAGTCGGGGTCCCAGGCATCCCCAGCACTGGCGCTGTCTCCGGACCAGCTGCCTCAAAACAACACGCTGGTGGCGCTGCCCATCGTAGCCATCGAGAACATCCTCAGCTTTATGTCCTACGACGAAATTAGTCAGCTCCGCCTGGTGAGGCCCCCGCGGGACCCCCGCCTTCCTCTCTTCTGGACCGAAGTCTGGGGAGGGGAGGGAGCCCCTCGTTGAGCCCCAGCCGGCTCCACATCCCGGAGCGCGCCCCTCTCGCCCCCAACTCTTCCCTCGGGGTCCGGCAGCAGCAGTGGGCTGGTTCCCGATTGCGCCCTTGTTGCGGGCCTGGGGGCAACTTGCAGAGGGAGCTTCACCGGGGGGGCTCCCTGCGGCGGAAGAGTAGCTGAGTTGGCCTCGCCGCCTTCCGCCCCGCGGTGCGGGGACCCCCACCCCGACGAGGGTCTTGTCGTCTGCCTCTTGTACGCAGCCTGCCTTTCTCCAGCCCGGGTAGGGGAGGAAGCTCGTCAGTAGGCAAATGGACCCCAGTCAGGCTTGGTTTGTTTTGCAAGAATAACGTATTGTTCCCCTAGCCACCCCAAGTTTCCTTGTTGGAGAATCTAAAGTAGGGTTGCTCAGTTCCGCCAGAATCCGGGCACAGGTTCTGAAAATTGGAACGTGTGTCCGTGGCTTTAAACCCCAGTGTCCTAGTTGACCACTAAAGTAGAGCCCTGCGAATTGACCGTTTCGGCTTTGCTTCAGCATGACGCTTCCTAATTCTTACTAAAGGAACTTATCCCTGAGCGGCGGCTTTTTCTTTTGCAGTTCATTTCTAATTCAGCTTTAGGACAAGTTTTTTTGTACCTTAAAATCACAGTGGGTCGGTCCATGATTTTTAAAAATGATTAATTTGCCAAGAGGTTTTATTTCACGCCAGAGGTTTGATGAATGCCTTATACTATAAAGTCACATATTATGCTTCCTTTCACTGAATTTATCTTTAAGTGGTAAAATTGAAGGAAGTGGGCATTTTGAAGTGATTACAGACCGATTCTGTATAGAAGCTAAATCTGTACTCGAGATTGTTTTTAGGCGGATAAAGACATATTTCTGAATGTGCTGTGTATAGCATTTTCTTATTAATCAGTATGCCATATAGTAAGCTTACACTACAGTTTAAAACTGATTATAATTGCATTTTTGAAGAAAACAGTACTTATTTATAAAAGAAAGTTCATAAATATTTCAAACTGATGGGCAATTTTTTCTAGTCAGCATAGCAGTTCATGTCAGCCTGCAGCATGGAAAATTTCTTCAGTTGAAAATAGATACATCAGAATGAATTGTTCCTGAATTTCCAAAACATTTCTTAAAATTTCATGTAGAATCCTAAATATACCTCACATTTTTACCAAGAATGGTGTTTGATCAAAATTCACACTGTACATTTCGTGGGGTTTGGAAATAAAGCATAAAATTTGATTGAAATGAGCCATTCAACTAGACAATGGCTTCTGAAAGCTTGGAATGTTCACACTTCTGTTTCGTAAGTGTTGAGGAAAACATGGTTTTATATTAGTCATTTGCTTTTTAAAAAGTCAAAACATTTTTAAAGAGGGGGGTACCATCCTATCCTAACCAGAGTTAAAACTCGTCCCACCTTTTAGTGCTAAATGACATCTCTGTCAAATAAGATATTTAGCTGCATTCTTAATTTTTAAGCAGTTATACTTTTAATATTATAAATTCATAATTTCAAATGCTGATTTTTCATAAGGAGTTCCTTCTATACCACTGCCCCACCCCCAGGGAAAGGTTTTGCTCCCAATTTTACATTTGCAAATTTTTTTTTAGTAGTGGGGGAACTGTTAGTGTTTTCTTTACTTAAGGCTAATTGATAATTCTTAGCTAGATTAACCGGAAATTCTTTTGGGGAGATTTGGAAGTGTCTGGTTTGGAAGGTACAATTCAGGTAACATGAAAGATGCTCTTTCTTGCCACTAGGTGTCAGCATTAATTTAATTATTGCTGAAATTTTCAGAAATTGGCACACAAGAGTCAGTGCCTAGTAGATGATTCTTTATGTGCCTTTTCAAGTGGCCATTTCTACCTAAAGAATTGTTTGCCAAAAAAATCAAAGGACTTTAGTATATGTACTGCCACCTGACATATAAATTACATAGTCCCTTTCATTGTATTTTGAGTGATATTAAATCTGGATATGCTTGAAAGGGAATAATATTAATTAAACAGAATTAGTTTTCATAAAGCTGGTGGCTGATGAGATAGTTTATGTATTGTTCGGGTTTTTTCTTCCTTACCACTTTGCTTAGTAGAACCTCAGTTGTAACTATTGTTAGCACCTACCTAACTTAGAAGACAGGCACACAATCCATGCACTTAAACTGCTCTGTATTTATTTATTTTATTTTATTTTATTTATTTATTTTGAGATGGAGTCTCACTATGGCGCCCTCGGCAGAGTGCTGTGGCATCATAGCTCACAGCAACCTCAAATTCTTGGGCTTAAGCAATTCTTTTACCTCAGCCTCCCAAATACCTGGGACTACAGGCACCCACCATAACACCTGGCTATCTTCTTGTTGCAGTTGTTGTTTTAGCTGGCCCAGGCCAGGTTCGAACCCACCAGCTCTGGTGTATGTGGCCGGCACCCTAACCACTGAGCATGAGCGCTGAGCCTTGCTCTGTATTTTATTTATAAGATATGCTCTAAATCAAAATTGCTACAATAATATTTTTCAATTATTTGTGCAGATCACTTGATAATAATCTTTGCTTCCTGTTAAGGTAAATAATTGAAATTTTACTTCCATCCAGTATTTTCCAAAGGGCTATCTGAATGCCTTATTAAAATGGACTTTTTCCCACAGACCATTGACTAGTAATCCAAAAATGTATCCAGAGCACACAGCAACCTCAAACTCTTGGGCTTAATCCATTCTCTTGCCTCAGCCTCCCAAATAGGTCTATAAGCTCCTGCCACAATGCTGCCAGGCTATTTTTAGAGGCTGGGTGTCGCTCTTACACAGGCTGTTCTCAAACCTGTGAGCGCAGGCAATCCACCCACCTCCACCTTACAGAGTGCTAGGATTACAGGTGTGAGCCACCACGCCCAGCCTTAGAAATTGTTTCTTAAATATATAACTCCTCCAATATAAAATTATTTGGCTGGACACAACCTTCGAAATGACAAAACATGTACTTTTGAGTTGCTTCTCCAGTAAAACAGATAAATTTGTGCTGATGCGGCATTAGTATGTCACCCAGACTCCCTTGACAGGTTTTGTGACAGACTTTGAAACAAGTAAGAAAGGTTATCAAGTGATGGCCTACTCTTAGGGAGCAGCAGGTCAAAGCTAACTTTGGCTCATAAGCACAAAATTCTTACCCATTGAAAAATAAGTACAGGAATTTTAAAAAGATATTTTAGAGAGATACTGTCAAATTTTTTCCTCTTTGGTTCAAGCAAAGTGCCTATAAATTTAAAAGAATCCCATTAGTGGGATAGGAATTTGACTAAAAAATTAAGAGTTCTTATTATCTGGAATGAAATTCTCCACCCAGCAACAAAATACATAAATCTCTGTTAGGCTTTTGTCCCAAGCTATTTCTCCAAAGCACTGTAGCTAGTTAGGTTTAGCTATTTATACTTCCTTTCATATCTTTGCTTCAAATATGTTAGAAAATTTCAGTTGTCAAGTGGGTTGATTGGTAGGAAATGTGAGGGAAAATGAGGAACCATTACTTTTATTTTTAAGTAGGCAAGCTGTCTTCCTTATATATCTCTATACCAAGAGTTCTCAAAATTTTTGATTCAGGACACCTTTAAATTCTTTGTTTGGGTTTTTTTTTTTTTGCAGTTTTTGGCTGGGGCTGGGTTTGAACCCACCACCTCTAGCATATGGGGCCAGTGCCCTATTCCGTTGATCCACATGTGCTGCCCATAAATTCTTAAAAGTTATTGAAGAGTCTAAATGCTTACCTAAGAAAATTCTAGAAAACACAATACACAGAAATATTTCATTAGCTATAAGAACAATAATATCACATGGCATATTGCTTCTGGAAAATTCCACGGGATACTTGCAAGAGAATGAGTAGAAAAGGCAAATAATTTTTATTTTTTTATATTTCATTTATTTATTTATTTATTTTGTAGAGACAGAGTCTCACTTTGTCATCCTCAATAGACTGCCATGGTGTCACACAGCTCACAGCAACCTCCAACTCCTGGGCTTAGGCGATTCTCATGCCTCAGCCTCCCCAGTAGCTGCGACTACAGGCACCACAATGCCCCGCTATTTTTTTGTTGCAGTTAGGCAGGGGCTGGGTTCGAGCCTGCCGCCCCCCTCAGTATATGTGGCCGGCACCCGACCCACTGAGCTACAGGCGCTGCCCTTATTCCCCCACCTCCACCCTGCTTATAGAGATAGTCTCGCTTTGACACCCTCGGTAAAGTGCTATGGCGTCACAACTCACAGCAAACTCAAACTCTTAGGCTTAAGCAATTCTCTTGCCTCAGCCTCCCAAGTAGCTGGGACTATAGGCGCCTGCCACAATGCCTATAGTCCCAGTTTTGTTTGCAGTTGTCACTGTTGTTTACCAGGCCCAGGCCAGGCTTGAACCCACCAGCCTCAGTGCATGTGGCTGGCACCGTAACCACTGAGGTTGCTGTGAGCTGTAACGCTGCTAAGTGCCACGACACTTTACGAGGGGTGCACTCTACCAGGGGTGACATAGTGAGACCCTGTCTCAAAAAAAAAAAAAATAGATTGATTGAAACAAACATCAAACTCTTTGGTTTCCAGATGTCTCCAGCCTTTCCAGCACATGCTTTTTCCTGTTTTCCTTCTCCTAGAAAATATCTGTACCTTCAGTATATATCTTAAGTGTTAGTACTTTAGTAATACCTTCTATGATTCTTCTCTGAAACTTATTCAGGTAGTATTTCTAAGTTTCTATTGTATCATTACTGCACTTAGTACATTGGAATTATCTTTAGAAGAGCCGGCTTTCCAACTAAATTGAAGCTTCACAAGGTTGAGGACATATCCTTTCATCATGAATCCTTTTTAATAAGAAATCCATCAGTATTTGCTAAATAAATGAAGCGGGTCTTAAGAGTAAACAATAGAGGGGCCTGTGTGGAGGCCTATGCCTCGCCTGTAATCCCAGCTCTTGGGAGGCCGAGACAGGCAGATTGCCTGAGCTCTCTGGTTGGAGACCAGCCTAAGCCAGAGTAAGACCTTCTCTCTAAAAAAAGTAGCCAGGCATTGTGGTGGGCACCTGTAGTCCCAGCACTCAGGAGGCTGAGGCAAGAGAATCACTTGAGCCCAAGAGTTTGAGATTGCTGTGAGGTATGAGACCATGACACTCTAACAAGGGCAACAAAGTGAAACAACAAAGTCTGTCTCGGAAAAAAAAAAAAAAAAAATGGAAAATATATGTCCTTGTGAAATAAATGTTTTCTATGTTATAATAGTGCTAAAAATTAGTTGTTTAATATTTACCTCAACCGATTAGAATTTGATTTTAATTTTTAAGCTTTTAGCTTAACTCAGAATGTCTTTTAACATTTTATAAGACCATTTTACAAAATGAATAAAGAAAACTTTTATCAGAATAAAGATTGATAAGGTGGTCTGTAGGCAGTATATAATTAACAAGAGCATATAATATTGCATAAAGGCCCCTTTTGTTTAAATCAACACTCAATTCCTTTCTTCTTCTTTTTTTTTTTTAAGCCACAGGGTCTTACTCTGTTGCCCAGTGTCATCATAGCTCACTATATAACTTCAAACTCCTGGGCTCAAACCATCTTCCTGCTTCAACCTCCCACGTAGTTGAAACTACAGGCGTGGGCCGCCATACCTAACCATTGTTCTTATTTTTGTGGAAATGGAATTCTCACTGTGTTGCCTATGCTGGTATCAGACTGGCCTCAAGCAGTACTCCTGCCACAGCCACACGAAGTGATGGGATTACAGGCATGAGCCACTGGCCTGGCCCTCAGTTCCTATATCAATGAGGAGAATAATGGTAGAGATAATCAAAAGTTAACAAGACACTCTGGGAGACCGAGGTGGGTGGATTGCTTGGGCTAATGAGTTTGAGACCAACCTGAGCAAGAGCAAGACCTCGTCTCTAAAAAAAATAGCCAGGCATTGTGGTAGGCGCCTCTTTTCTTTTTTTTGAGACAAGAGTTTCAAGCTGCCGCCCTGGGTAGACTACTGGGGAGACTAAGGAGGATCGCTTGAGCCCAAGAGTTTGAGGTTGCTGTGAGCTAGGACGCTACTGCACTTTATGCAGAGCAACAGAGTGAGACTGTGTCTTCAAAAAGTTAAGAATCAGAAAACATTTCTATTTGACGTTTGGGATACATTATAGGAATCCTGGGAATAGACTTTTCCTAATTCTTTTTTTTTTTTTTTTGAGACAGAGTCTCAAGCTGTGGCATCACAGGAACCTCAGACTCTTGGGCTTAAGCAATCCTCTTGCTTCAGCCTCTCAAGTAGCTGGGACTACAGGTGCTTCTCACAACGCCCGTCTATTTTTTGTTTGTAGTTGTCATTGTTGTTTGGCAGGCCCAGGCTGGATTCGAACCCTCCAGCTCTGGTGTATGTGGCTGGTGCCCTAGCTGCTTGAGCTACAGGCTTCGAGCCTGAAATAAACATATGTTTCCTTTCCAAATGAATATCTAGGAGAGATATTCATAGGATAATCTTAGTGATCTTAGGCATTCCATACAAGGTAATAGAATTTTTTATGGTGGATTAAAATACTCTTATGGGAGAAGTGGTAAGTTGTACCCATATTTAGGTAAGAGAGATTAAGGTGAGTTCACAGAAAAGGCAAATAGGACAAGAGAAGATCCAAATGGTTTGGCTCATTCATTGTTACTTATTTAATTTTTTTTTGAGACAGAGCCTCAAATTAATTTTTTATTAATTTTTTATTTATTCATTTTTTTTTAAGACAAAGCCTCAAGCTGTCACCCTGGATAGAGTGCTCTAGCATCACAGCTCACAGCAACCTCCAATTCCTGGGCTCAAGCGAGTCTCCTGCCTCCGCCTCCCAAATAGCTGGGACTACAGGCGCCCGCCACAACGCCCGGCCATTTTTTGGTTGCAGCCATCGTTGTTTGGTGGGTCCAGGCTGGATTCGAACCCGCCAGCTCAGGTGTACGTGGCTGGCGCCTTAGCCCGTTGAGCCACAGGCGCCGAGCCTCAAATTAATTTTTTAATGGATGAACAAATCCTTTAAAAAAGGATGAGCTTTTTAAATTTTTTTTTGCAGTTTTTTTTTTTTTTTGGTCTGGGACTGGGTTTGAACCTGCCACCTCTAGCATATGGGGCTGGTGTCCTACTAGTTTGAGCCACAGGCGCTGGCCCTCGTTGTTTGTTTTATTTTATTTTATTTTATTTTATTTTATTTTATTTTATTTTATTTTATTTTTTGAGACAGAGCCTCAAGCTGTCACCCTGGATAGAGTGTGGTAGCATCACAGCTCACAGCAACCTCCAATTCCTGGGCTCAAGCGAGTCTCCTGCCTCTACCTCCCAAGTAGCTGGGACCACAGGCACCCACCACAACGCCCAGCCATTTTTTGGTTGCAGCTGTCATTGTTGTTTGGTGGGCCCGGGCTGGATTCGAACCCGCCAGCTCAGGTGTACGTGGCTGGTGCCTTAGCCCGTTGAGCCACAGGCACCGAGCCTCGTTGTTTATTTTTTAAAGGATTTGTTCATCCATTATTAACTTTTTGCCACATCTGCTTTATCTCTTTCACTTGTGTGCTCATTCTCTTTCTCAAAATGTGTTGGTGTATGTATCCTACGCACGTATTATTTTACTAAATCGTTTGAAAGATGTAAATAGAGTGATATTTCCCCCCAAATACTACTTTAATATATAATCAGTGTCATCACTTCCAAAGGGTTTAAAGTTAACAGTTTATATTTTCTTTCTTTCTTTCTTTTTTTTTTTTTTTTTAAGACAGAGCCTCAAGCTGTCACCCTGGATAGGGTGCTGTGGCATCACAGCTCACAGCAACCTCCAATTCCTGGGCTCAAGCGAGTCTCTTGCCTCCGCCTCCCAAGTAGCTGGGACTGCAGGCACCCACCACAACGCCCAACCATTTTTTGGTTGCAGCCATCATTGCTGTTTGGCAGGCCCGGGCTGGATTTGAACCCACCAGCTCAGGTGTACGTGGCTGGCGCTTTAGCCGCTCGAGCCACAGGCACCAAGCCAGCAGTTTATATTTTCATTTCTCTATTATCCTCAAAACATCCTTTTTTAGCTTTTTGGAGGGAAAGTACCTTGAGTCTCATAAAAAATTGGTTCTTTTTTTTTTTTTTTGACAGAGTCTCAAGCTGCCACCCTGGGTAGAGTGCTATGGCTTGAACTCTTGGGCTTATGCAATTCTCTTGCCTCAGCGTCCCAAGTAGCTGGGACTACATAGGCACCCGCCACAACACCAGGCTATTTTTTGTTGCGGTTGTCATTGTTTAGCTGGCCCAGGCCGGGGTCAAACCCACCAGCTTCAAGTGTACGTGGCTAGCACCGTAACCACTGTGCTACAGGCACAGAACCAAAATTGGTGTTTTTTTGGGGGGGGGTTATTGATTGATTGATTGATTGATTTTTGAAACACAGTCTCATCCTGTCACCCTCGGTAGAGTACCGTAGTGTCACAGCAACCTCCAACTCTTGGGTTTAGGCGATTCTCTTTCCTCAGCCTCCTGAGTAGCTGGAACTACAGGCGTCTGCCGCAACGCCCGGCTATTTTGTTGTTGTTGTTGCAGTTTGGCCGGGACTGGGTTCGAACCCACCACCCTCAGTGTATGAGGCCGGCGTCCTACCCGCTGAGCCACAAGTGCTACCCTAAAATTGGTGTTTTTAATCAGGAACATTGCCCTCATCATTTTCATTCTTCCATACCATTGAGTAAGAATCCAGGCTAGATGGCTTGTAAAATGTCCTGTGATTCAGATTTGTCTGATTTGATTTTTTCCTCATGATTTGCTTTAGGATATTGAACTTTGGAAGAATTAGAGGAAGATCTTGGTCTAGCTCCTGCCTAAACTAGCATTGTGGGGAGAATGCCTGTTAATGTCCTTAAAGTCCCTTTTTACCTCAAGAACTCCTACTTTTTAGACTGGGTTAACAGTTTCTTTAACAGTATTAGTTGAGTTTCTAATCAGTTAAAAGTAATTAGCTTAATTATTGAATTATTCTGTGGATCACTAGGGACACAGATTAGATGATCTGGATTTGCCATTTCACCTTTACCACTGAATAGCTGTGGCCTTCCTTTAAAAAGAAAAGAAAGGTTCTTGCCTTAGTGTGGTGACTGTAATCCCAGAACTTTGACTGGCCCAGTCAGGAGGACCACTTGAGCTCAGGAGTTGGAGACTAGGCTGAACAAGAACAAGACACCATCTCTACTAAAAATAGAAAAATCAGCTGGACATTGTGGTGGGCACCTATAGTCCCATCTACTCGGAAGGCTGAGACAGGAGAATTGCTTGAACTCTGGAGTTTGAGCTGTGATACCTGGGCACTCTAGCCTGTGGCAACAGAGTGAGAGACTCTTTGTCTCAAAAAAAAAAAAGCAAAGAAAAAGAAAGGAAAGTTTCTCTGATCTTTAAGCTTCTTTTAGTTTAGAAGTATAATAACCAGCCTGATTTTTAGTATTAGCTTCTGAATTATTTGGAAAAAAACATCAAGTTCTCAATTCAAATAAATACATTTTTTTAAATTGGGTTCATTACAATATTTGCTTGATTCTAAGATATAAATAGTTTTTTATTTATTTATTTATTAGAGTCTCATTTTATAACCCTTGGTAGAGTGCCTTGACATCATAAGCTCACAGCAACCTTAAACTCTTGGGCTCCAGAGATCCTCTTGCTTACGTTGCTCTTGAACTCCTGACCTCAAGCAGTCCACCTGCCTCAGCCTCCCAGAGTTCTAGGATTACAAGTGAGGCACTGCCCCTGGCCTCACTTTTTTTTTTTGCAGTTTTTGGCTGGGGCTGGGTTTGAACCAGTCACCTCTGGTATATGGGGCTGGTGCCCTACTCCTTGAGCCACAGGCACTGCCCTTTTTTTTTTTTTTTTTAACAGTTTTGGCCAGGGCTGGGTTTGTCTGTTTTAACCTTTTTTTTTTTTTTAGTAGAGACAGAGTCTTCCTTTATCACCCTTGGTGGAGTGCCGTGGCGTCACACAGCTCACAGTAACCTTCAACTCCTGGGCTTAGGCAGTTCTCTTGCCTCAACCTCCCGAGTAGCTGGGACTACAGGCGCCTGCCACAACGCCCGGCCATTTTTCTGTTTTGCAGTTCAGCCAGGGCTGGGTTTGAACCCACCACGTTCGTTATAAGGGGCCAGCGCCCTACTCGATGAGCCACAGGCGCCGCCCTGTTTTAACCTTTTTGAAATCAGAATGCATCTTGATCAATTTGTATATGTGATATCTGTAGTTGTTTTTTTGTTTGTTTTTTGGTGTTTCTTGAGACAGCATCTCTTGGTCTGACTAGTCTCCCTACTCCTGAACTTGAGCAGTCCACCCACCTTGGCCTCCCAGAGTGCTAGGATTATAGGTGTGAACCACCAAGCCTGGCCTACGTCTTGTATTGTTAAGAAGGGCCATGGGGCACAACAAATCAAAGATTTCTCAAGAAATAAAGTGAAGAAACATCTATTTAATGACCACTTAAAAGTACTAAAAAGGATAAACATGGTATTTTAAATCCTGAGGTAATTAGTAAACAAACTGAAAAAAACACACATTTTCTTTTTTGTGTGTATGTTTTTCTTTGTTTTTTTTTTTTTTTTGAGACATTCTCACTATGTCGCCCTCAGTAGGTGCCGTGGCTTCACAGCTCACAACAACCTCTAACTCTTGGGATTAAGCAATTCTCTTGCCTCAGCCTCCCAAGTACCTGGGACTACAGGCACCCGCCACAACACCCGGCTTTTTTTTGTTGTAGTTGTCATTGTTGTTTAGCATCCCGGGCTCCCGCCAGCTCTGGTGTATGTGGCTGGCGCCTCAGCCGCTTGAGCTACAGGCGTCGAGCCTAGAGCTATACTTTAAATAAGATAATTTCGAGTTGCAAGCTAGCAGACCTCAGTGGTTATGAGCTCGCCTTGAGGAAATTTGTAGTACTATATTTCTGTTTTTCAGAAGTCACTTTGCTTTTTTCTGAATCCTACACAAAAGATCGGTGATCTTGTGTGTTCTTATGCAGTTGGTTGATCCAGTTGAACATTGATGAAGGAAGAGAATCGAATTAAAGGCTGCTGTTTCCTTACAATACTGACTAGCTAAGATCTGTGCTCTGACTGTGCTGCCCAGGCTGGAGTGCAGTGACTACGCACAGGTGCAGTCTTAAAGTCCTGGCCTGGAGCTACTCTCCCCCTCAGCCTCCAGTGTAGTGGCAACTGCAAAACATGCCACCACTCCCAGCTGTGCTTAAAACCTTGTTTTAGGCTTGGCCCCCGAGCACAGTGGTTACAGCGCCAGCCACATGCACCAAGGGTGGTGGGTTTGAACCCAACCCAGGCCAGCTAAACAACAATGACAACCGCAACAAAAAATAGCCAGGTGTTGTGGCAGGCTCCTGTAGTCCCAGGGAGGCTGAGGCAAGAGAATTGCTTAAGCCCAAGAGTTTGAGGTTGCTGTGAGCTGTGATGCCACAACACTCTATGGAGGGCAACATAGTAAGACTCTATCTCAAAAAACAAACAAACAAAAAAAAAAAAACCTTGCTTTATAGAGGTAAGAGTCTCACCGTGTCACCCAGGCTGGAGTACAATGGTGCAACGTTAGCTCTCCAGCCTCAATCGAACTTCTGGGTTCAAGAGATCCTCTCTGCCTTCTAGGTAGCTGAGACAATAGGCATGTGCCACCACACCCCCGGCTTATGCTTAAAATCTTTTTGTTGTTGACTTCTGTGGTACATTCTGATTTATCTGTATGGCCTTCTATTTTCTTGTCTTTTACCAGCTTTTAACCATAAATGTCAGTTGAGGCTTCATTTCTAAGCCTTTATTTGTTTATTTTTCATTTCATTTGGGATTCGTCTATATTAATTTCACCTATCTCCTGTGAAATTTCCAGAACCATTTCTTTAGTTCTAGTATTACAATGCAAACAGAAAATGACCAGCTAACTCCCCCAATATCAGATCTTAAGTTATTTATCTTCACCTAATTTCCCTGCTCAGAACATGGGTAGTTTTATACCCCTCAGCTTTGCCCGCATATTTGATCTATCTACAGAAGTAGTTTGCTTGCTAAAGGTTTGTTCATTCCAGGCTTTGACATCACCTCTAACTCAGCAATCTTGTCCTCTCTTCCTTCAAAACCTAGTTGAAATCTTTTGTCATTAATTGATCATATCCAGTTATTTATTCTTATTCTCATCACCTAGTCAGTACTTACATATTCATACTAGTCAGTGCAAGCTCAGGCTCAGTGCCTGTAGCACAGTGGTTATGGTGGCGAGTTCAAACCCAGCCCAGGCCAGCTAAAAAGAACTGCAATAAAAAAAAAAAAAAAAAAGCCGGGCATCCTTAAAGAAAGATGGAGACTTTACCTCTTACATGTTTACATGGATGGAGCTGGAACATATTCTTACCAAAGTATCTCAAGAATGGAAGAAAATGTATCCAATGTATTCAATGCAATTGGTTGCATTACTATGAAACCTATTTATAGCTTTCTTGTGCTATAAGCCAATCATAGAAGGGGAGAGAGGTGAGGGGAGGATGGGTGGAGGGAGGGTAATTGGTGGGTCCACACCTAAGGTTCATCTTACAAGAGTACATGTGAAATTTACTAGGTGTAGAATATAAATATCTTAACACAATAACTAAGAAATTGCTGTGAAGGCTATGTTAACCAGTTTGATGAAAACATTTCAAATTGAATGTAAAACCAGTACATTGTACCCCATGATTGCATTAATGTACACAGCTATGATTTAATAAAAAAAAAAAGCCGGGGATCGTGGTGGGCACCTGTAGTCCCAGTTATTCAGGAGGATGAGGCAGGAGAATCTCTTAAGCCCAAGAGTTTGAGATTGCTGTGAGCTGTGATGTGACGGCACTCTACTGAGGGTGACATAATGAGACTCTGTCTAAAACAAAAAAAAAAAAAAAAAAACTCAATAGTTAAGACGCCAGCCATATACACCGAGGCTGGTGGATCCAAATCCAGCCTGGGCCTGCTAAACAACGACAACTGCAGCAACAAAAAAATATATCTGGGTGTTGTGGTAGGCACATGTAGTCCCAGCTGCTCAGGAGGCTAAGCAAGAGAATTGCTTAAGCCTAGGAGTTTGAGGTTGCTGTGAGCTATGATGCTATGGCACTCTACCGAGGGTGACATAGTGAGACTCTTTTATCTCCAAAAGAAAAAAAAAAGTTCATCTCAAATTATTAACAGGGTTGTAGAGTGTACAGAGATAAGAAGTGTTTTCTAGGCTCGGCACCTGTGGCTCAAAGCAGCTAAGGCGCCAGCCACATACACCTGACCTGATGGGTTCGAATCCAGCCCAGGCCTGCCAAACAACGACAGCTGCAACCAAAACATAGCCAGGCGTCGTGGCAGGCGCCTGCAATCCCAACTACTTGGGAGGCTGAGGCAGAAGAATTGCTTGAGCCCAGGAGTTAAGAGGTTGCTGTGAGCTGTGATGCTACAGCACTCTACCGAGGGTGACAGCTTGAGGCTCTGTCTAAAAAAAATAGCCGGGTACTGTTGTGAGTGTCTGTAGTTCCAGCTACTTGGGAGGCTGAGGCAAGAGAATCTCTTAAGCCCAAGAGTTTGAGGTTGCTGTGAGCTGTGACATTACAGCACTCTACCAAGGGTGACATAGTGAGATTCTGTCTCAAAAAAAAAAAACAAAGTGTTTTCTACAAGGCTGAGATAAAAGAGTGCCTTGGGGTTTAAAAAAAAAATCTGTCCATCCATGATTGAAATAAAATAGTTTTTTTTGTTTGTTTGTTTTTTGAGACAGAGCCTCAAGCTTTCACCCTGGGTAGAGTGCGGTGGCATCACAGCTCACAGCAACCTCCAACTGGGCTTAAGCAATTCTCTTGCCTCCACCTCCCAAGTAGCTGGAACTACAGGCGCCCACCGCACAGCCATTTTTTTTGGTTGTAGTTGTTATTGCTGTTTGGTAGGCCCAGGCTGGATTCAAACTGCCAGCTCTGGTGTATGTGGCTGGCGCCTTAGCTGCTTGAGCTACAGGCACCAGGCCACATTATATTAATTTCTTAATAAGATATCAGAGGAGCCACAACATTACAGTATACGGAATTCACCCACAGATACTGATTCAAAGATTCAGACAGCACAGGGGAACAACAGAGAGAATTTCAGTCCTCAGTTATGGGTCTCTGTTAATTCATTATTAATTTCCTTGTTGATTTTTTTTTTTTTTTATTATTCTTTCTTTCCATAGGTTTGTAAAAGAATGGACTTGGTGTGCCAGAGAATGTTGAATCAGGGATTTCTGAAAGTGGAGAGGTACCATAATCTATGTCAAAAACAAGTTAAAGCACAACTCCCACGGTATGTTGTGACTAGTAATGTCAATAATTTAGAGTTGAGGATTTTGTTTTGTTTCTTGATTTTTTTTTTTTAATCTTGGGCCTTACATGGTCATTGGTTTTCAAATTTTTGTAGCAAAGGGCACATAAAAAACATTGTGATTTCTACAGTGGTTTGTCTGTTCTCACCATTTTGTTGAATATTTTACTAGGTTCTAGCCAAGGAAATGAGGCAAGAAAATGAAATAGATGGCATCCAAATGGGAAAAAAAGAAGAAAGATCTCTTTTCACAGATGATATGTTATTATATATAAGGAACACACTAATTGATTATTAAAGCTAATGAAACAAGTTCAGCAAATATAGAGAAGATGAATATGCAGAAATCAATTGTATTTCTTTGTCGCCCTTGGTAGAGTGCTGTGGCATCATAGCTCACAGCAACCTCAAACTCTTGGGCTCAGGTGATTCTTTTGCCTCAGCTTCCCAAGTAGCTGGGACTACAGGCGCCTACCAAAACACCTGGCTATTTTTTAAAATTTGTTTTTCTTTTTCTAGAGACAGAGTCTCACTTTGTTGCCCTCAGTAGAGTGCTGTGACATCACAGCTCACAGCAACCTCTAGTTCTTGGGCTTAGGCAATTCTCTTACCTCAGCCTCCCGAGTAGCTGGGACTACAGATACCTGCCACAACACCTGGCTAATTTTTTATTGCAGTTTGGCCAGGGCCGGGTTCGAACCCACAACCCTCAGTATATGGGGCGGCGCCCCACTCACTGAGCCACAGGCACCGCCCACACCTGGCTATTTTTTAGAGACGGGAATTTTGCTCTTGTTCAGGCTGGTCTCAAACCCGTGAGCTCAGGCAGTCCACCTGCCTCAGCCTCCCAGAGTGCTAGGATTACAGGCATGAGCCACTGTGCCTGGCCTCAATTGTATTTTTATACACTAGCAGTGAAAAATTTGAAAATGGAATTTAGGGGCGGCACCTTTGGCTCAGTGGATAGGGCGCTGGCCTCATATACCAAGAGTGGCGGGTTCAAACCCAGCCCCAGCCAAACTGCAACAAAAAATAGCTGGACATTGTGGCAGGTGCCTGTAGTCCCAGCTACTCGGGAGGCTGAGGCAAGAGAATTGCCTAAGCCCAGGAGTTGAAGGTTGCTATGAGCTGTGACACCACAGCACTGTACCGGGGGTGACAGGGTGAGACTCTGTCTCTAAAAAAAAAATAAATAAATAATTAAAAAAAAAAAAACAAAAAAACATGGCTTGGCGCCTGTGGCTCAACGAGCTAAGGCGCCAGCCACGTACACCTGAGCTGGCGCGTTTGAATCCAGCCTGGGCCCTCCAAACAACAATGATGGCTGCAACCAAAAAAAAATGGCCGGGCGTTGTGGCGGGTGCCTGTAGTCCCAGCTACTTGGGAGGCGGAGGCAAGAGACTCGCTT
>CAUYRH010007595.1:0-12959 GCA_963574655.1 Perodicticus potto
CCTAGTAGCTGGACCAACATGCTTGGTTGATTTTTTCTATTTTTAGCATAGACAGGGTCTTGCTCCTCCTCAGGATGGTCTTGAACTCCTGAGCTCAAAAGATCCTTCCTCCTTGGCCTCCCAGAGTGCTAAGATTACAAGCGTGAGCCACCGTGCCTGGCCCAAGATTACGATTTTGAAAGCTAAATAAGAAATTTCTTCAGTGATCTGTAACTTAGTTATATATGTCATTATTCTAAGTTCTTTTTTATTGTGTGATGGTTAATCTTATGTATTAACTTGGCAGGGTCAAGGGAAGACCAGACACTGGTAGAAGATTATTTCTGAGTCTGTCAGTGAGGGCTTTTTGGAAGAGTTTACCATGTCAATCAGTAGACCGAGATAAGAAGATCTTCCTTACCAATATGGATGGTGTAATCCACAATGCTCAGGGCCAAGTACAAGAAAAGACAGAGCAAGGGCACGTTCTCTCTCTCTCTCTCTCTCTCTCTCTCTCTCTCTCTCTCCTTTTGGGCTGCAACATCCGTCTTCTGCCCTTGAAATCAGAGCTTCTTCTCTGCCCTACAAACTTGTACCGATTTATACCACCTGTTTTTCTGGTTCTCTAGCTTGCAGAGGGCAGATTATGAGACTTCCCAGCCTCTGCGATTTCACGAGACAATTCCTATAAGAAATCTCATCATATGTCCATATACATCTTTTTGGTTCTGTTTATTGGGAGAACTCTCACCAGTACAGATTGTTTTATATAATATGTTATAAATGTGTAAATGAACATATTTAAGAAATGGATTTATCCTTCTATATTTATTTTGATAATATCAATTTATTTTGATGTAAAAATCTAAGTAGATGAGTCTGAAAATAGTTATTTTGGATATACGTGTGTGTGTGTGTGTGTATGAACCTAATGGCAATTTGTATAATTGCTGCACCAATTTCATCACTGGAAAACGGTATTTTCCTTATTCAACATCCACACAACATGAAACACAGAAGGCATATTTTAGAATTTAATCCACATCAAATTTGATATACATTAATAGATTAAAAATGCAGAGTTGTGATGCTAAGACTTTGTTATCTAATTGTTTGCATCCTGTTCAGATAGCCATTTTAATTAAAATAGACTTATCAATGACATTCTCCTTTCCAAAAAAAAAAAATACAACTCTAAATGTGAAGTCCAAAGTTGAGGGTGGGAAGTCGAATAGAAATTAAAGCCTGTAGTGTAATAACAGTAGCTCTTTCTACCATAAGAGCCTTTACCAGAAAATAAGGCACCAGCCAAGAGAACCAAAAATAAAACTGAATTTTAAAAATTGGGTTAAATATACTATATTAGTTTTCTAAGGAAGTCATGACAAAATACCAAAAATTTAATGACTGTAAACCACAGGCATTTGTCCTCACAGTGTAGACGGCATCACCCCGGTTACCTTCCCAGCTGCCAGGACTCCCGGCTTGTAGCTGCATGGCTGACTGTCTACCTCCACCCTACTTGGACTTTCACCCCGTGTCTCTGTGCACCCCCTCTTCTTCCTAAAAATACAATGGTCACTGGATTTAGGGACCTCCCAATCCCTCACGCTGTCTGAAGTACATCTGCAAAGTCACATTCCGCGGTTCAAGTAGAACTGATATTTTGGGGGAGGAGTGCTAAGTCGACTAAATATACTTGTGAACATAATTTCAATTACTAACCCCTTCAGTTATAATTAGTCTGCTGGACTGATGCGGACCGGACTGCTTGTCTGTGGTGGAGGTAATCATGCTCACCACCGTCAGCCTCTTCTGTATTCACAGGAAAAGGAAACTTACATTTTATAACACTGTTCATAGAGATAGAGCCTAATGATTTGTTAGTGCGGTAATGGTGTGAGCAGAATGAAGTACCTTAGTTAGGCTAAATCATTTAATTACGAGACTCTCTTTCTACCTCTTTTCCTGCTACAGGGACCACAGAGACGTCATCTTTGCAGAGAGAGGGTGACAGGAAAGACAGAGCCACCTGCAGAATCCTGGGTCCTGGGACATCTGTGTGAGTAACAGCTAAGAAATCAGTGATTTTGTGGAATTAACTTAATGTGATTCTTCTGCAGAAAACCCCCTTCCTACCATTACAGATATTTTCTTTCTAGATTCTTCTGGCTCTTGGCTCCTATTAGTCATTATTGGTCAGAAAATCTGCTACTAAACTATGTCATTTCTCTGCTGTTATCTTCTCTATGAGACTTGCTCACTTATTCCAATAATTTTATATAACTTAAAATATAAATTATACAAATCTAACAGTATATAAATCCCCAAACTTCAAGGATCTTTTCTTATGTATTGCACTCAAGAAAAAAAAATTATTTCTGAGGTTTTCGGTTTCTTAAAACATTAGATTTAGAAATGTAAAAAATTTCAAATTATAGACACTTCAATGAAAAATACATATATAAGTCTTGGGAAATTAAAGATGATTAGATATTCTCTCTTCTATTTCCACATCCTCTAATTTTACAGTGAGTTTATAACTAAAACGGGTTGTGAACCCTGAGAAAGTGCAATAAAATGTTTTGTTAGTTTATTAACAAAGTTACTCCCTTTTAGATACTATATCCATGGAGTTGTGCAAGTCAATTGATGTCATAATGCATTACATAGTTTTTGAAATGAAGAATTTGCTGGGAAATATGAGTTATCAAGGAATCCAAATCAGAGGTGTATGGCAATAACACAAAAAAATTACAAGTCAATTACCTGCAGAAGTTGAGGAAAACAATTATGTTTGACAATTTAGGAATATAAATGTAAGAAATACACACTAATTTTTCAATCTCAACTTCCATAATAGAAGAAATCCAATTACAGTATGTTCCAAATTAGAAGGCTAATTAGCTGCTCAAATCTGGCATCACTGTGATGCAAACTGTTGTATTTCAGATCTCGATTTTTTAAACTTGTAGTGTGTGTGTTTTAATTTATAGCGTGACACGGTATATGCAAGTGTGTGAGAGACCGTGTGTGTATATATGCATATTGTTTCCTCAATAATCCTTTAATTTCTCCGTTTGGACTATACAAGCATTTTGTTGGGAGAGAGACAACCAATATTAATACAGATTAACAATAATTTTCTGAATTTTCTAATTTGAATATAATATTATATAATGAGAACCCTGAAACTTCGCAGCATCTTGAAATGACTTATGAATTAATAAATACTCCGGAATTATTCAGTGACACATTTCATGTTTCTCTTCCCTGTCTGGGAGCTGGTACTTCATCTGTGTAAGCAACTGAGCAAAATGCCCCTACTCACAGAGCGCGTGGTTTAACTCAACTTAGTGCCAAGTCTGAACCTCTGAACTTTGTCTTCATTTGCATGTAGACTATTAATAGATGTTGTTTTAAAAAGTCTTTTCCAGTGGGCGGCACCTGTGGCTCAAAGGAGTAAGGCGCCGACCCCATATACCAGAGGCGGTGAGTTAAAACCTGGCCCCGGCCAAAAACTGCAAAAAAAAAAAGGCTTTTCAAGTAGAGGACTTCCCAGTGAAACATGTTTATTACAAGAATTCCCATAATCTTAATGGGCAAATATTTACAGGGTAATTACACAGGTGGAACGTTTCGTTGTTATTTGACGAGAGTATTGCAGTAATCGTGCCATGGCACTGTGGTTGCCTAGAGTTCTGTTTATGGAGAGTTTTCAGAGCTAACGCCACCGTTTGTCAATCGAGTTCTGCTTCTCACTCGCTCTCACACACGCTGGTGGCCAGGCACTCAGTCTTACTTGCTGTCCCTCTCCTGTGCCGTCATCCTTCATTGGGACTCACCTGTGGGGGTTCTCACGGTTGGTCTCCCCACTCTCACCACCCTGGGGTCTGTCCCCCACACCACCGTGATCAGATGTGACTTCCACACAGGTGGCCCAGACGCCTCTGCCGCTGTTTTCTGTCCTCCTCGGTCCAGCTCAAGTGCTGTATTCCTGGCCCGGCAGTCAAAGCTCGTTACTCTTGGAGCTATATAAGCTTTTACTATAGGGGCTTAATGGGGCCTTACCCTCTTTCATTGCGATATTCCTTGGAAGCAGAATTTTTTAATTTTTTTCCCTCATTTTCCTGGAAAGTTTGTGTGAATGTGTTTGACTTAGAAGGGCTGTAGTTTCCTAGATGTCTGCCTGAAAATGAATCTCAAATAAAATCTAGTTGGAGTGAGGCAGGCAGAGCCATAATGAAGACATCCTCGGTAATATGAACCTGAGGGCCCCTTGAATGGTGAAGCTGGGATGACCTAGAATGAATACAACAGTCATGTGGTGCTGTGTGCAACCACATGGATGAACTTCCATGTAGTTATGCTGAGTGAATGGAGTCAGAGAGAAAGAGAACACCTGTGAGGTGCATCACAAGAACATTCTAGAAAACGCAAGTGTGAGCTCTAGTGGTCACCTAAGAACAACACCTGTGTGTTTAATGCAAGAACATTCTAGAAAACACAAGTATGATCTCTAGTGGTCTCCTAGGAACAAATAGGGAATGGGAGGAAAAGTAGGGTGGAATTACAAATGAACAGGAGAAAGCTTTCCAGGGTGATTGACGTGTTCATTATCTGGATCACAGTGGAAGGTGTCATGGAGGCACTTCTGTCCCAGGAATTGTCAAGTTGTACACTTCACACACGTGCCTGTCTGCAGGTCAGCTCAATCTCAACATAAAGATTTAAAAATAATAGGCTAGAAAACGACTGTGACCACATGGGGATGAGCAAATTTTACAGTTTTCCCCAAGGGAAGTAATTTTATTTCTATTAGATTTTAGATTAATATAAGGAATACATACAATTAGGTTACATTGTTTGTGATTGTTAGGAAAAGTCCAAGCCCTTTACCTGGGAGGTGTGCCATATAGCCATATATTGGACCAGGCAGGGGAGAGAATATTTTAAAAAGTCAGTACCCAGAACAGGATGTGCATCCCAGCTGCAGGTCAGAGAGTGTGCTAATATGGTCACATGTAGGTCGGGGAGTGTGCTAAGATCTTCACATGTAGGTCAGAGAGTGTGCTAAGATGTTCACAGGCTGGTCAGAAAGTGTGGTAAGACGTTCACAGGCCGGTAGAAGAGGGCGGTAAGATGTTCATAGGCCGGTAGGAGAGTGCGGTAAGATGTTCGCAGGCCGGTAGGGGAGTGTGGTAAGAAGTTCGCAGGCTGGTCGGAGAGTGCGGTAAGATGTTCACTACAGGTCAGAGAGTGTGGTAAGATGTTCACAGGGCAGGGAGTGTGGTAAGAAGTTTGCAGGCTGGTAGGAGAGTGTGGTAAGATGTTCACTTGTTCACTACAGGTCAGAGAGTGTGGTAAGATGTTCACAGGGTCAGGGAGTGTGGTAAGAAGTTCGCAGGCAGGTCGGAGAGTGTGGCAAGATGTTTACACGTATCATCTCATTTAATCCTCAGAACCAACCCTATGAACTCAGCATCACAGTTACTTCACAAGTTAGGAAATCGAGGCGCAGAGTAGGTAAGTAATTTACATATGGAAGTTTAGCCAGTAGGGAGTAGAGATGGGTTTCAGCACTGACAGTTCAGCATCAGAGACTACACTCTTCATGACCTTCCTATATTTTATCTCAACTGCAAGGACGTTGTGGCCATTTCTTAAACATAATGAGATGATGCTAATGAAAATGTAAATGTTATTAATAATCAGATGTCAAACATTTTTCCAGAGAAATCCACTATTTTTTTAATTATTTATTTTTTTGTATTGACATATAATTACATGTATTTGTGAAGTACAAGGCAATATTTTGTTATTTGTTCACAATGTGAAATCATTGTTTTATTTTTATTTTTACTTATTTCTTTGTTTTATAAACAGAATCTCACTAAGCTACGCAAGCTGGACTCCCAGCTCGCGGCCTGTAGTGTCTGGGGCTGTAGGTGTGGGCTGATCCTGGCTACAAAGTGGGATGATTAAGTCAGGCTAAGGAGCAAACCCATCTCCTCACATACTTATTTTTTGTAATGAACGTATTTAAAAATCTAATCTTCTAGAATTTTTGAAATATATAATGTGTTCATGTTATATGACAGCAACTTTCTGTGTAATACACAGAGATTGATACCACTTAATCCTCTTAACTAAAATTTTGTACTTTTTGATCAACATCTTTTCCCGTCCTCCCTCCTGCCAAGGCTCTGGAAATCACACTTCATGCCGCTGCCAGACGCTGCTGCTCCCTTCTCTGCTCCTCATGGGTAGAAACAGCGCTTACCACGCATTAGAGGCTCCTTAATCACGTGTTGAGATAATGTGTTAAATAAAAATAGAAATGATACTATTAAAACTTAGATGTGCCCTTTATTTTTGGAAAGATGGGCTCACTTCCCATCAGAGGTGGTAGTGGTTCTATAAGTAGAAACTTTGGAAACCGTCTTCCACACACAGTGATTTTGGATAAACTGGATTTCATAAGCCGCTTCCAAGCAACTACCCTCTTTTCGATAAAATTGAGCAGTTAGAAATGACAACTAGCAGTTAAATTTAATTTTTTAAGCAAAACATCCTCCCCTTGCTTCCTTCTCCTAAGGACACTTCTACTTTTATGGGATTAAACCCTGTGATTTGAAGACCAGAACTGAATTAACTCCAACATCCTTTAAGGTACAAAATTCAGAGTCTTCACAATTTAAAATAAGTGAAGTTTTTCCTAATTTTTTTCAGTGTTATCCTTGATTACCTTGCCTTCAATTTCCCCTTTGTGCTCACACCCAGGAGAGTGGTCTTGAACCACCTGTCAAGGTCACTCTCAGTCCCCATGTCCCACAGGTGTCCCAGGTCTACAGTTGAAACTCATCATTATGAACTTGGACTTCCTTATCCCACCACTATTACCAAATCCGTACAGTTTGTCATCTTGGTTTTAAATTGTGATGAAAGTGTGTGTATCCTCCACCAGCACACTCCTTCCAGGATGAAGACACTGTGTCTTATTAATTTCTGGATTCTTCACAGGACTTTGCTCATAATCGGCCATCAAAGCTCGGTAACTATCATTCATTCCACACCTTCTTCTTTGGAAGTAGAAGCAATAAATTGGGTTCTCTTTTTATGTATCCTTTTACATTTAATGTGTGGCCCAGCTCAAGAAATGAATTAGTTCAGGGAAAGAAGCAGCAATGGTTTTACTGCAGAGGATAGAGCAGTTATCTTTCTGTATCAAGTTACCAGCTTCCCAGGGGAAAAAATGTGTTTCTTAAGAACTGCATATTCATCTTAACAATGACCTTTATCTTCCTAGGTCTGCTCTAGACACTCCAGCATGCTCCAGCCACCTTCTCTTACCTCTCTGAAATCCCCATCAGAGGGGAGTCCAGTTGCAATAAATCTAAACTTTGCTGGATTTCCCTTTCGGCTTAATGTTCCATTTTGTGTTAGACAAGAATCCAGTAGAGATGAGATACAGAATTCTGATGTTGCTGCCTTGTCCCTTATAGCAAGCCGATTACCGAAGGAGAGCAATAAAACCCGAGTGTGTATATCATGAAGCAAACGTGACTAACCAGTAGACATTTGCCTTAAATACTCAGAAGGTTTTATGATGATAAACAGTGTAATGTGAGCAGAAGAAGCTTACAGGTCCTCAAATTCTTCAGCAAAGCAGTTTTAGCCATTTGCTAACCTCCATTTATCTTCAGGATAAATGCCACTTCATGGCAGTGGCAAATGATGTTAATGTTCCCTAAAGATAATTGAGAACTTCTTAATGTAGTATGAATTTGTTACAGAAGAAGGGATGATATTTCAATGAATTGTTAGAATTATTTTGAGCATTTTAAGATTGAGAAGGAGTTAGCAGTGCTTCATGGGGAGTTTGAGGGCTTCACATAACAGCAACAGTGATGGTTTCTCCTCACACATGCTGGAGACCCAAAGGAAAGTTGAAAAGTTCAACGCGTTGATTGTCATCAAAATCTTTTTGACTCTTCCCTTTTAACTGTTCATAAAGTATTTTATGAAGTGTTTTGGTAAGTGTGTTGAATTATTTTCATATAATTATGAGGTCATACAATTCAAATTATCCCATTCCCTCCTTGCACCCCCCTCAAAATATTTATAGTGTTTTTCATCTTACACAATCGTATGTCTGCCTTGGGTGTTTATACGATGCAGAATTTGAGTTAAATAATCATCTTTTGTCATTGCTCAGATTTTATCAAAAATACATTTGTTCACCCATTTGTTTTCTTCTTATTAGTTCCTCACAAAATGAGTGTCTTCTATATACAAGTTATTTTAATAGACAGTGGGATAAACCAATGAGAAGGATGGCGCAGCCTCTCTTCACAGAACCTAAGAACTTGAGCCATTTGAAGCCTTCCGAAGCTTCTGTGAGTGTGTGCAGGGATGTGTGTGTGCGTATGTATACATACAAACACATGTATATATAGTAATTAAAGATTGATCGAAAAATTTAATAGCAAATAAATGTTATTCGTGCCATACATACATATGTAGTGTATATATACATATATACACATATACAAATATATACATATACAGATGTAAATATGTAACATACATTATACATGTATATGTACTCTTTATTACCATATATTCATAGATAGTATAATGCAATCCCTTTACATATATGTAAAGATGGAGGATGAAGTGTTTCAAGACACGGATCCTGAGGAAATTCAAAAGCAGGGCCAACCACAGGAATTAACAGAAGCCTTGATGGAGATTAGACCTTCTGAGCCAATGTCTGATGATGAGGAAGAAAAGCTAGAAGCATCAGTTCCAGACTACAAACTGACACTAGACAATCTGGTAGAAATGTTCTGATTATGGTCTTTGAGGCTGGGTGACCACAGTTCAGGCTGGTCTTGAACTCCTGAACTTGGGCAATCCACCTGCCTTGGCCTCCCAGAGTGCTGGGAGCCACCACAGCCGGTCCTTAAACCCAGTCTTGAATAATCAGAACCTTTCTACCACATTGTCTGATGTCAGTTTGTTGTCTGGCACTGCTGCTTCTATCTTTTCTTTTCTACAGTTTACTTATGTTTTAATTGATAGGTGATATTATTGGTAAGGCTTACTGTAACCAGTAGTGTATAAGTAGTTACATTTCCAGCGATTGGAAAGTAATACACAAATTTTTGACTTCACAGAGTTCAATGCCCTTTATCACCTTACAAATTCAACCACATATAAACATAACACTCAAAGAAAATATAACATATAATGAAATAAAGATTTTTTTCATTGAGTAATTTTGATCTTTTTATAAAAATGCTTATCTGGTTGACACATTAACAAATTCAAAATCTCTTTGCTTAAAAATTTATAAAACAATATGTGTTTTTGTGTGTGAAATAAATATATTTAAAATATATTTAACCATCTATGTAGTACCAGAAATTTTAGAGTAAAGAATCAGTACCGAGTAAACCAACTTTTAGAGAAACAACATATTTCTATTACCTGTAATTTCATGTTTTGACTAGGGTAAAAAGAAATAACTTTGTCATGTAGCATTTTACTACAGAGGCTGTGTCTCCCTTTTGCGTTCTACTTTCTTATGTGTTTTTTAAATAAATGAACCATAGTTACATAAATTTCATTTTAGTAACCATAAGTTATTTTTATTTTTTTATTTAATAATTGTTACAGTAACATGAAGAATTTAGGAGCACATAACTGATAATCTTGAATTCCAGAATACTCACATTCTCCACTTGTAACTTTCTAGTAAACACAGAAAGAGCACGACTAGAAAATAGATTTTATCAATTAACAATGTTTTCTAAGTAGATGTTATTTTCACCTCTTTTCCTGAAGTTTTCCTATCTCTTTATGAAACACTTTTTATTTTTCAGTAGAGTTTTTTCTCCCACTTTTTACACAAAAATAATTCCAACATTTTCTACCCCGTGTGGATATGGTGAAGTTTTTACCTATGATGTTGGCATTGATTATATGTGGTTTCTCCATCTGCTTATTACCTTCTGATTTTGTCCCGTAATATGGTTATTATTTAATATCTTATCAGTGAATTCCAATAACTTTTGCAGTCCATGTTGGATACCGAGAATATCACCAAAGAGATTTCATAATCACTGCACGCTCAAGGAAATTGTTAAATCAAGCCCTGAATTTAAAGTGAAAGATGAATCACCTGAGAAATGTTTTTTTTCAGGCTTAGAATACAGAGGATTCCCAGTTTTAATTAAAGGAGGATGAGTAGGAAAATGTTAAAGACAATAGAGCTCATGTGAAGCCAATTTAGCACGTTGTGTCTGCAGCCAGATGAAGGAATTAAAGAGAGTCGTGGAGGTGAACCAAACTGGCTGCAGGAAGGCCAGGGAACCCCACGCCACTGGCTTGGTGGGCAGAAGGCTTGGTGCGAGAGAGGCCACAGTGCGGAGAGACGCAATTAGCACGTCCTCCTGGTTATGAGCCCGGCAGCACTGGGAAGGAAAGGACTTGAAGGAGAAGAGGACCACTGTGACTGCAGGGTGACTTCTGACGAAAGGGAGGACCGCTGTGACTGCAGGGCAACGTCTGATGAAAGTGAGGACCGCCATGACTGCAGGGCAACGTCTGACTAACGGGAGGACCGCTGTGACTGCAGGGCGACGTCTGATGAAAGCGAGGACCGCTGTAACTGCAGGGCAACGTCTGATGAAAGAGGACCGCTATGACGGCAGCACGACCTCTGACTAAAGGGAGGACCGCTGTAACGGCAGGGCGACATCTGATGAAAGTGAGGACCGCTGTGACAGCAGGGCGACGTCTGATGAGAGCGAGGACCGCTGTGACAGCAGGGTGACGTCTGACTAAAGGGAGGACCGCTGTGACTGCAGCACGACGTCTGATGAAAGCGAGGCCTGCTGTAACTGCAGGGCAACGTCTGATGAAAGTGAGGACCGCTGTGACTGCAGCGTGACGTCTGACTAAAGGGAGGACCGCAGTGACGCCAGGGCGACGTCTGACCAGAGCGAGGACTGCCGTGACGCCAGGGCGACGTCTGACGAGAGTGAGGACCGCAGTGACGGCAGGGTGATGTCTGACGAGGGCGAGGACTGCAGTGACGGCAGGGTGACGTCTGACGAGGGCGAGGACCCCCGTGAGGGCAGGGTGATGTCTGACGAGGGCGAGGACCGTCATGAGGGCAGGGCGACGTCTGACGAGGCTTCTCCCGGCACCTCCTGGAAACTCCCGAGGGACTGGCGGTATTTTTCCTCCCGAGTCTTCAGTCTCCTCCACACGCGCCACGTATGGAAAGTCGAGAAGGTTCTCTCATAAGAACAATAACTTCATTTTGATTTTAGGTCAAGGCGCAGACTCTGAGGTGCTGCTTTCCTTTTCCTGATGAAGTCTGCGCTTACTCCCCCAAGCAATTCCCATCGGAATTAATTTTAGGAAATTTGTAAAGAAGGATTAATGAACTCAACGGAGGTGGGTGGCCCCAGCCAGTGAGGTCAGGGTGTTGGGGGTGCTGTTCAGAAAGGCAGGATTACCTCTGATGCTTATGTCTAAAATAAATGTTTTTCATATAAATATTAAATAATTATAAATGTAAAATATATAAATTAATTAAAATAATTATAAATATAAATATATATAAGATATATATAAAATAATTATAAATATAAAATATATTAAATATAAATATAACTTAAATACTTATAAATATAAATATATATATTTTATTGTTCAAAGCATGTCTACGATGCAGGTTACTGGACAAGTGGCCCACTGTGCAAGAGTCATTGACCCTTAGAGAAATGAACATAAAACACAAATTAAAGTAGATGATACTTTAAAATGTGACATATTACATTCATGACTCTTATTAAAAGTCAATTTTCAGAAGGATGAAGTACACGGTTGTCAATCCACCTTGCCACTTCACCAATGGCAGAAATGTTTCTCAAACATGAATTACTTATGATCACATTAGGTAAAGGATGACTTGTATTATAATTTTTAATTAAAAATGTGAATTTTTAAGTACTTCCTTGAATAAGTCAGGTCATGTTGAATGTTCATAGTTTGAAGTTTTAGCTCGATATACTTCTCTGCGAGTATTTTATTTATTTAAAATCATATTTGGAAAATGTTTCAGTGGCATACTGAAAAGTATATTACCATTTCCATATCCTAATGGAACTCTTCTCAAATTTCTACCAAATGAATGAATCATATAATTTTTATAGCAATGGAAAGAAATGCGAAATACCCTTCATAACACAAAATCATCCTTCAGATCTCAAATGAGAGTTTATCCTTCTGACATCTTCGCCATTCTAAGATTGTTGAATGTAGCAATCTCCTGACACCTTTAGTTTTCCCATATGTAAAGTCTTCATGCTTAAAATATTTTCCTTTTGTCCTTAGTTTTAACTATGTTTAATATGCATACAGTTTAAAAAGCCAAATAGTTTTATAAGGATAGGTAAGAAAAAGAGATCTCTGTTACACAATTACTCTTCTACAATTAGCCTCTTTGAATTCTTTTAGCCAATTAATTGCTTTGTCATTTCTCTATCCCTATATCTCAAATTAATATGCTAACTTGCTATTTCTTTTTTTTAATAATTTTATTAAATCATAATTGTGTACATTGGTGCAATCATAGGGCAGAATGTGCTTCATATACAATCAGAAACATTTTGATCGTACTGTGAGAGATAGCCCTCATAACATTTTCTTAATCACTATATAAACACATTGATACTCTACATTTAATAAGTTTCACCAGTACCCTGCTAAGATGCACTGTAGGTGTGATCCCACCAATTGCCCTCCCTCCACCCATCCTCCCCCTCCCCTCCCCTCCCTTTCCCTTTTCCCTATATTCTTGTGCTATAATTGGGTTTTAGCCTTCATATGAAAGCTATAAATTAGCTCTATATTAGGGCTGAGTACATTGGATACTTTTTCTTCCATTCTTGAGATACTTT
>CAUYRH010007599.1:0-15865 GCA_963574655.1 Perodicticus potto
CCCCAAAGACTCCAGCATCCACTTTCTCTGCCTCCCAAGATGCCGGAGGAGAGAGCTGTCACTGTGCACAGACGGGCTGCCACTCAGAGGGCCTCCCGGTACCCCAGATGGAATCAGATACTAGAAAGGACCCCGGCGCCCTGAAATACTCCCCCAACCTAGCCCCTGCAAACTGTGACACTGCTCCCCCCACACTCTGGAGTTAGTAAACTATAGACAATGGAGCAAGAAAATGTCACTTTTTTGGAAAGAACATCTGATTTTTTTGCCAGGATCACGTTCAGCATGTTCTGTCATCCTAGGTTCAGGGTTTTGAAAGCCCCATTTTCCTGGCACAGGAAATGGGTGCCATGAGGTCGCTACTAGCTCTGACAACTGTGTACTCTTGAGCATGCCGTATGCGTTCAGCATGTTAAGACCACTCCGGTTAGTACTTGACCCTGTTTTCTGAGCCTGGGTCCCAGTAAGTTTCCCCTAGAGGGCCATGCATACAACAAGGACCTGCCCCCGCCCTGAGATGTGGCTTTGGGGGATCTCCAGTGCTCTGGACACTGACAGCTGGGAGGCTGCATCTTCTAGGTGAGGTGGGACTCACCATGCATCACCTGGTTGTGAACCCAGGTGCCCCCTGAATCCCTCCCATCCTCATTCTAGGAATGCAGAGAGAAGCTCCCATAGCAAGAATGGTCAGTCCCAGACATTTGGACACGGGTCCCAAAGAGCACTGCCAACTCACCTATGAAAAAGGGAAGCCTGCTGACCACCAACCATGTGTTCACTGTTCACTGGGTTTGAACTTACACTTAAAATACAGTTACATAACTTTTTGCCAAACAGTTTCACTACAGCCCTATGAAAGCAGGTCAGAAAGGTATGGACATTTCCATTGCATAAGTGAAAAGATGGAAATCAAGTGACTCATCCCAGAACATGAGTGCTCAGGTTTTATACAGGTACTGTACATCTTTACACACATGCACGCCCATGCAGGCACCACCTGATGGATTTGGTACTGTCAATTTCTGATTCATAGAGAAGAAAACTAAGGTTCAGCAAGAATTAATCCCTTATCCCAGGTGACTAGTATGTAGAAGACAGCCAGGATTTGAACCTCCAGAGATGAGTGGCTTGCCTGAGGTGTCCAGTTGAGCCTCCACTTTAAGGGCGAGCTAACTACTACCTGCCAAGATCAAGGCAGCCAACATGAATGAGAACCTACTACGTGCCAGGCACTTCCATTGTCACAATTCCTTGAGACACAGCCAAGGTAACATCGTCCTTATTTTACCAACAGGAAACCTAGAGTTTGAGGAATGCTCTTACCCACCACTAAGGTCTTTTTTTTTTTAGATAAAGCCTCACTTTGTCACCCTTACCCTCGGTAAAGTGCTGTGGCATCATAGCTCACAGCAACCTCAAACTCTTGGGCTGAAGGACTTCTCTTGCCTCAGCCTCCTGAGTAGCTGGGACTACAGGCCCCCAATACAATGCCTGATTATTTTTAGAGGGGTCTTTCTTTTGCTCAGGCTGGTCTGGAACTCCTAAGCTCAAGCAATCCACTTACCTCAGCTTCCCAGAGTCTAGGATTACAGGCATGCACCCAGCAAAAGCCTGCATTTTTCTTTCTTTTTCATGTTTTTGTTTCTTTCTCGTTAATCAGGCCCAGGCAACGTTCCAAATCACCACCACTGAGCTATGGCTTCCAGCTACCACTCAGGTCTTAAAAGATGAGTCTGCATGGGAACCCAGGTCAATGTGACAGCAACGGCCAGGCTGCTTCCACCAGCTTCTGCCACCTGTCCACTCTCTACAGATGCCTGCACTGTGACCCTCTTGTCTCTCCTGACTGGCCATTGCACAGGCTACTTAAATTTCTCAAGTCCCTAAGCTCCAGGACTTAGGCCTCTCAGTGGAATCAAGGGAATGTAAATAACCAAAAATCTGGCAGTGGTTTGCCATGGCCCATACATCCCTTGCACAGCAGGTGGCAAGGAACAAAACTTTTGGCCCACAAGGTCAAAAGCTATTTTCCACCAACTGCCCACCCCCCTGGTTGGTCATGGAGGCAGAGGGACGCAGAAGGAAAGCAGCCAGGTCAGTCTCTAGGTTCCTTACTTACCTGCGGATTGGCCCCTGCCTGATGTCCACTGTGCATACTGGTGACACGGGTAGAAGAAACTTCCTTGCAGGAATAGCGGAAGACAGGAGACAAGATGTACAAAAAGCCAGCTCATAACAGGGTGAGGACAGTTTAGGACACCTCCTGGACAGCTGCCTGCATGATCAGTAAAAGGCTGGCCAGAGGGAGCATGGAGAAGCAGGCGGTATCTTGTCACCAGATCACCTGCTCGCCCACTCCCCAGATAAATTAAAACATCCTCCTCCTCTTCCATGCCTTGGTTCAGCAGAAGCAGCATGAGTCCTGCGCCCCCTGGGAGGGCATCTCCATTTCCCCAGCCCACAGAAGTCCTCCCTCAAAGCTCAGTCAGTCGGCCACCCTCTTCATTTAAGTATGTGAATTTTTTCAAACATTCTAGTCTCCAATTGCCTAGACAGCACCCCTGGGATTGGATCTCCGCAGGTTGGGGTCACTCTTTTTTCCACTCCATGTTTTTGAGGTCTGTCCCCTTTACCCAGTGAACAGCCAGGTGTTCTCACTGGGCCAGTAGCAGGAAAGGCCCAGGAAAAAGAAAAGCATGGTCTGCAGTGACCGAGGGACAGGATGCAGAAAACTGAAAAGGGCAGGGGGAGCCAGGTGAACAAAGAAGGAGGCTGAGAACAAATGCAGTCCCTGGATATAGAGCCCCCTGGGGGGGGGGAATCCCCAGATACACGGTCTCTAAAAACAGATAATAAAACAACATGAGCTTTTTCTTTTTTTCTGATATAGCGTTTCAACATGTGAGGAGGACCAACAACAAACCAAATGGGAGCCTAGCCTCCTGGCCCGTCTACACGGTTGGATTTAAGTTCTCAAACTCATCCTCCAAAAAGTGCTACCTACCTCACTGCTGCATGTCACCAAGGTCACCTGCAAAGCACCTAGTCCACCCTTCAAAGTAGTTTTTCTAGAATGAGCTGGAGAACTTGTCAGACCTTACATGACAACAGCTGTGATGTTCATTCCAAAAAAGAGAGTTCCACAACTGCTGTGAAGGGTGAACTAGGTGAACTAGACACTGGCATCAATGCACCCTTTCCCAAGGAGAGTTCTTCGAAGGTGATTGGAGTGATATTTGGCAATGAGCTTTGTAGCACTTTCCCTAGGATGAGTTCGTGAACTTAACTGTCAAACCTTGTACACTTTGCTCCTCCCTCTTTCCCTTCAGCAGCCCCTGCCCAACCCTTCCAGGTGCTGTACATACTTACCCTGATCTCTTATTCGATGAGGACCAAGAACTTTCAGAACTTCCTCATGTCAAAACTTAACAGTCGCACACCCCATTTCTGTGGCAGAGAACCGCAGAGCTGAGAACCAACTGGAGGCTAACCTGATCCCTGGGCCAGAGAACAGAGATTCTCTCAAAGCCCTCACAAGTCTGATCGTGTGTGACTGGACAAGCTCCTGCTTTCAGGTAACCCAGGCCATCTCCATAGGATTAATTTCCGTGTAGTCTCCGAACCCAAAGGAATGATTTCCTGTTTCTTACCTTAAAGCCCAGTACTCAGGTAATTAACAGTGAGAACCATCTAAGCCTCCCTCTTCCCTCTGCCTGCCAGGAAACTCAATAGTCTAACTAGCTAAGAGCCGTGGTGCAGATGATCCTCACGACCACAATGAGTGGGTTCTTCTTCCCTTCTAGACTCTGAGAAATACAGAGATGTCTTAGCCCTGTTTCAAAGATACTTTAACATTGTTATATAGGATATTTTTTCTCAGATCTTCCTCAAATATCTTGTTTGCGGAATTGGATCATTATTATCACACAAAGAGACCTATCACAGTAAACATTTGGGGCCTATGTGGAAGGTGATTAAGGAAACTTCCAGCAAAAACGACCCAATTATGAGGCTCCCTCCAATCCCAGCCCATCACGGGCAAATGAAAGCCCCCGGTGGCAGACCAAAACCTGTTCGGCAACGCCCCAGACTAACCCCACCTCCAAGGCTAGAGCCACGCCCTGCGGCGGGAGTCTCTCCGACTGCTCCCGGGAGCGGCCGTCCACCCCCATCTCCTCCTTCCACGCTGTGCTGGGAATGCTGTCCAGATGGGGGGAGGGGCGGCGGAAGGTAGTGGTGTTAACAACCGGTGACAGTGGGTCCCACTCATTTCCCTAGTCTATTTTACGACTTTGAACTCGGTATGCAAATTTATGCAAGACGAGATGCAAAGCAGTGCTCTGAGCCAGAAGTCCCGTTGCTTTTTCCCCCTCTTTTTTGAAGCTGCACTGAACCACTGTAAATCAGTGCGGGCCTCTTCTCCCGTTCCTTCTCTCCCAGCAACTGCAGATGCAGAGCCTCCCCGCCCGCCCGCCTGTCTGCCCTGGGACTTTGAGTGACTGCACATTTCTATAGCACCTTTATATGCGCAGCGGCCCAGACGGCCTCTAGGGCGCCCCGCCCCTCGGCATAATCCCCGGCATTGTACACCGCAGGGAAGGAGGCTGGGGAGACGCCGAGGGCACCAGTCCAGCCCGGCCTCGATTCTGAAAGGGCCCGGCCTGGCCCAAGCCTGCTCCTCCTCTTCCCCAGACATTTCTAGGCACTTCTACCCACTCCACCACCAAACACACCCACACGCTTTTAAAGTCCTGGTTTCAGGCAGATCACGGGGTCCTCCTTCCATTTTCTTCCAGGCCTACCCACTCCGGCCCCCTTTATTACTTCACAGTTTCTTTGAACCAAAAGGTCGGAAGCCATCATCCCCAAGGATGCGGGCTCACCATCACCCACTTCTTCTACCCGCCCACCGATGTGCCTCCCCCGCCCCCACCGCCCGCATCCCTGCCATCCCCAGGAAGCCAGAAACACAGCCCCTGAGTCCTGGGAACAAAGACAAAAGAGCTAACAGCAAAGCCGGAACTACTGGGGTTTGCTGCCTCGAAATAAGAGGGTATGTTTAAAATTCTCAAAAGCAACCTGCTCAAAGAGGAAAGCAGGCCTGGGGGGTTGGGGGGGGCTCGTTCCTCAGAGAAGAGGGCAGATGGAAAAAGGCGAGTAGGAGAAAGCAGGACTCGGTGCGAAGGTCTGGCATGGGCCAGTCCCCACCCCACAAGTGGGGTCCCACCACTCTACAGTGACCCCAGGTCCTGCTCCACCCCAAGACACTCTCTCTCGCTGGAGCCTCCAACCTTACACTCTCTCCTTCCTGTACCCTGCAAGGCCAGGCTTCTCCCAAAGAGCTCCTCTCCACAGCCCCACTCTCGTTCTTGCCTCAGGCACCCCCAATGTTGGTCACTTCTTTCCAGTGCTCCCATTCAGCTTCCATTCCCCGCACCACCACCACCACCACCCCTGCTAATGTCCCATCTTCCCAGACTGCAGCACAAGAGGGAAATTCGGAAGGTGTCTGGGCACTGGGAGAAGAAGGCTGAGGAGGCAGCTGGGGCGAGCTGGCGGAAGGGAAGTCCCATAACCAGGCAGAAAATCCAGAGTGACATTCTTCCCATGAACTCACCGCATTGTCCCCAGGCTCCCCTGACAACCCCTCCCTAGCCCAGGCTCCAGGGAAAAGTGAAGGGGGAGGGGAATCCCCTCCACATCTGTTCCCGCATCTGTTCCAGGCTAAAGACCCTAACCTGCTTCAGGGATTTGAGAAGCAGGAAAATCAGTTTTCTGGCTTAGAGTGAGAACGAATGCAGGGTGAAAAAAATACTAAAACGTTAGGAAGAAAATGCACCACACGCTTTATTAAAACAGTCAAACATCCAAGCAATTCTATGAACTAAGAGTCCCTTTGAAAAGTTCACCCTTGCTGAGAAAGATGTTTAGTTTGCAGGGTTCAGCTCAGAAACTGCCTGATGGACCACAGGAGGGAGAGTAATGAAGAGGGAGGCAAGAGGAAGGGGTTGGCGCCCCCCCACACACAGTAAAAGGATTTGGGGGGGGGGGAAGGTCTTTTTCCTTTTCTTATCTCTTTCTAAGAGAAGCAAGAGGGAAGGGTTAATTTTCAAACGGGCTGGAGCAGGAAGCAAGCAAGGGAAAAGAAAGGGACTGGGGGTTCCACTTAGAGGAAGCCCCAACTTGCTCTGTGCTCCAGGGCAAAATGTGCCAGAGAAATGGAGGAAAGATTTCAACTCTGACCCCTAATTCCATTCTCAAGGAGAACAGGAAAAAAACAATAGCAGCCCAGAGGAAGGGGGGAGGGATGTATGGAGGGGGGTTTACAAAGACCGCAGAAGCTAAGAAGCAAGCAAGAATGTTTTCACTTTTCTTTCTCTTCTTTTTTCTTTTTTTTTAATTTTTTTCCTTAAGTTTGAGAAACTTGGTCAGACTCACTTGCTTTTTAAACAACAGCAGCAGGCAGTGGACACATTTCACCACTGTCTCCAAGAGGAAAGAAAATAATTACAGCTTCCTCTGGACCACTGGGGCAAGAGGCTTTCATAATTTGAAAAAAAAGTTCCCTTGAGCCTGGTTTTTCCCTTAAATAACTTTTTGAGAGGGATGGGGGCCCCTAAACAAAGAACCCCAGAGTCTCCAGTCTTTCGGACAAGAGGGTCGCTCAATTTAGGGTGGGAGGTGGGGTGTAACACATCAATCAAGTAAGAGCGGCTGCTTCCACCGCCCAGGCATCCTCCTGCCTCTAACCAGAGGCCCAGATAAACTCCATACCCTGGCTACCCCCTGACCCGGGAGCAGAGCCGGCGAGCGGGTTTAAATTACACTAAATCAATCAACTGCTGGGGTCTCCACCTCGCCTCCCGAATGCCCCCTTTTATTTTTCCATTTAACCTGGTAGCAAGAACCCTCTATACGAAATAGTAGCGTTCCTTTTTCTTTTTTTTTTTCTGCCAGGCAACCCACACTGCAAAGTGCCAACAAGTCCTTTCGTCCCACCTCACAACCTCAGTAGAAAGAAGGATCTCTCGATGCGCTAGCGCTGCCTCCTACCGTCCTCTGCTCAGCGAGGTACCCAGTGTCACCAGCACCCGCAGCCTCCGCCTCCCTGCAGCGCCCCACATAAGCTCCACGTTTTCACTCCTGCAGATTTTACCTACGCCTTCCTCCCTAGAAACTCCCTCCTCCAGATTATTAGTCGGGGTACGTTCCACCCGGGGAAGACTCTGGAGACAGGGATGCCTTTTCTCTCCTCATTCATATCCACCGGATTAGGAGCCAGAACTCTGCCGCTTGTCTAACTCCAGTTCCCCTCCCTGGGCCTGACTTTCGGGTCCCCACTCTCAGCAGTCCCCTTAGTTCGGGTCAAAGACTCCACTCTTTCTCCCCTAAAACAATCCCTGGGGTCCCGACGCACATTCCCACACTACCCAGCAGCAGCCAGCCAGGCTCCTCCGCTGCCCTCCAAGTTTCTCCCAACTAGCTGTCCCAGCCCGCCTTACCTGCAACCTGCTCCGGGCTGGCGCCGTACTCGGCGTCCCGGCGCTTTTCGCAAGTGCCCTCGCCCATGACCAGCGCCTGCAGGGGCAGCTCGGAGTCCGGGTCGGGATAGCAGCGCAGCCCTTGGGCGCAGCGCGGGGTGTAGACGCCGCACGCCTCTCCCTCCATCCGGGCGCACACCGAGCAGCAGCCACAGCCCGGCTCCCGGACCAGCTCCGCGCAGGGCGCACGAGCACCAGTGGCCGCCCCGGCCACCGCGGCGGGTGGCGCGGCCGGCGGGGGCCCGCAGACGGCCAGGCGCTCAGGCGTGCAGGGCGGGCAGCGGAACAACACCTCCGCGCGCGCCCCGAGGCCACCGCCTCCCGCTCCCAGCAACAGCAGCAGCGGCGGCAGCAGCAGCGGCAGCGCGGGGCCGCCCAGTCTCGGCAGCATGTTGGCGGTAAGGAGCGCGACGGCAGCGAGTGAGCGGGCAGGTGGCACAGCCCGGAGAGCTCGAGAGCCGCCTCCTAGGCTTCTTTCTCCTCCCCCGCCTCCGCAGCCGGGTCCTAAAGGGCCTGCTTCTCCCCGCCCCCTGCCTTCTCCCCTCCCTGTTTTGGAGACCACCCCCTTCCCCAGACACTCCGGCGCGCCGGCACGTGCATGCGCGCACGCCCACTCCGCCAGCCAACGGTGGATTCCTGTCTTTGCGGGTCCCCTCACCTCCCCGGCCACGTCTCTCCACGGTGGTCCTCTGTCCCTGGCTCCCGGAGAGTAAGAATAACTTGCAGGTTGGGGGTAGGATCGGGTTGGGAGTGGAGAAGACTGGGTGCTTTTGTCTCCTTTCAGCTCAGTTTGAAGGACTTAGTCGCACGCTGCCCCTGTGGCCAGGGCAGCAGGGCTGACTGCCTAGGAACACAAAGGATATAAGGCACAGTCTTTCCCTTCAAGTAGATTTCAGTCGGCTCACACCAACCCCCTCCACCCTCGGGTGTCACCCACCGCTGACACTGCGTGGAAACAGTGACTTGGTGTCAGGTGTGTCTTATGGAGGTTCAGACCTGTCTAGACCAGGCTAGCCCCAAACAGGCTCTCTTAATGACCATAGCAGTTTCCCAAATCCTGGAGCTTGTGACAAAGAGAGATGAGATCCCCAAGTGCAATTTTTGGGCACTGAGAAACCTGTGCCCTTCTTCTTCCCCAAACCCCTCCCCTGTCCATCCCGCCAAATAAACCCTTAGTAATTTGGGCCCCCACCTACAAATCCCGAGGCCTTTGCTGCAGAAGCTACCCGAACACACTACCCTGAACACACTACTGCAGAGGTCTTGGAAGGTCGCATCAGCCGTCTAGGTGTGAGAAAACACTCTGGAGTAAGGCCATTTATGGGTTTTCCCACTAAGCCGATGGACAAGTATGGCCTCTTTTCATTGTTTGATCTATTTGGAAAGCCATCTCTCCAAGCTGCCCCAACCCCCAGCTTTCCAGGCTGAGGTCAGCCTCAGTCACTGCCCTTCTCCTTGGGTTGTGACCCTAACAAAGACCCTTGTCAGAGAGTTCTCTCAGCCAGGGTTTAATTTCCCAGTATGGTAATGACTCTTCTATCTTTAAGGCTCAGAGCCCATTTGATTCAATTCAACAGCTACTCACCCAAGTGGCCACATGGCCCTGAAGGGGAGGTAGGTTCCTGCAGAAAGGCAAGTTTTTCATCTTAAGAAACTAAGAGTTAGTGGAGAAGAGTTTGGTAAGACAAAAACTCATTATCAGAGTCTGAGAAATATTCCGTTAGAGGTGATGGGAAGGGGAGAGCAGGGAGTTTCCTGGGGGAGTTAGAATGGAAGGAGAAGTTTGGAATTCCATCAGGAGAAATGCAGGGTTGGCAAGGACACTCCAAGCAGAGGGACTAGCTCTGCAACAACACAGGAATGGGAAAAGGAGGGAGAGATCAGAAAGTCTGACCCGGCGTGGTGGCTCACTCCTGTAATCCTAGCACTCTGGGAGGCTGAGGTGGATAGAGTGCCTGAGTTCACCAGTTTGAGACCAGCCTGAGCAAAAGCAAGACCCTGTCTCTAAAAATAGCTGGGCGTTGCGGTGGGCACCTATAGTCTCAGCTACTCGGGAGGCTGAGGCAAGAGAATTACTTGAGCCCAAGAGTTTGAAGTTGCTGTGAACTATGATGCCACAGCACTCTACTGAGGGTGACAAAGTGAGACTCTGTCAAAAAAAAAAAAAAGAAAAAAGAAAGAAAGAAAGTAAGTGGCTTGGTACCTGTGGCTCAACGGGCTAAGGCGCCAGCCACGTACACCTAAGCTGGCAAGTTCGAATCCAGCCCGAGCCCGCCAAACAACAATGATGGCTGCAACCAAAAATTAGCCAGGAGTTGTGGCGGGTGCTTGTGATCCTAGCTACCTGGGAGGCGGAGGCAGGAGACTCGCTTGAGCCCAGGATTTGGAGGTTGCTGTGAGCTGTGATGCCACGGCACTCTATCCAGTGTGACAGCTTGAGGCTCTGTCTCAAAAAAAAAAAAAAAAAGGAAAGAAAGAAAGTCAGTCTGCTTCTGCCAGAGAGCTGACCACTTGTTGAGCAGTGGACAGCAGGGAAGGCAGGGAATCCAGTTGACTCACATGGAGATTTGGTGGCTCCATAGGGCGGGCAGGAGGAATAAGCATCCATGCTTGAGCAGAGAAGTGAAATACAGCAAGACCTTTGGAAATCACTGGAGCTGTGCAGAGTGCAGATCTGATGGAAGTGAGGAGACACAGCCCTCCTTGAGGGGACTTCTTGTCTCTCCACTGGTGTGTGCCCTGGTGTTTATGCCTGCCTTGTCACTTGTCTTATTGTTGGTCCCACCCTTTGAGCTCCTATAAAGTGGGCACAAGGTCTAACAGAGTGCTGTCCAGTAGAAATCTAATGCAAACTGCAACTATAAGTCACATGTGCAATTTTAAATTTTGCAATAACCACGTTAAAAATGGGACATCCACTTCAAAGTTAATATCCTTTAACTTAATACATCTAAAATATTATCATTTCAATGTATAATCAATATTAAAAGTATTAATTGAAACATTTAACATTCCCTTTTTTCATACTAAGTCCTCATGCTCTGATGCATATCTAATATAGCACATTTCAATTTGAACTAGCCAAAATCCAAATGCTCAATAGCCCCGTATAGCTTGTAGCTACAATTGGACAGTATACAGGTCTAGAATATAGGGCCTGGCACCTAGTAGTCACTTAAGAAATATTTGTGGAGTGAATGAAAGGTACTACCTAAAAAAGTACTCCTGGCACGGCCCCTCATTTTCAGTAGCTGGAGATGAAAAATAGTGAAAAGTCTCTTAAAGTCTAAGAACGACACTCATTCATTCATCCAGCTACTGGCTTCTCTTTTGAGATCCATTCCCTTTCTACCTCCTTTCGAAGTTCTCGATCTTTCAGCCAAGCACTGTGGAGATGAGCAAGCAAAGTGATGCTGACTTGACAAATGCCAAGAACTCAGTTAGATTGCTCCTTTTTATTTATTTATTTATTTTTCTTGAGATATTCTCATTCTGTCACCCTAGGTAGAGTGCTATAGTGTCATAGCTCATAGTAACCTCAAACTCTTGGGTTCAAGCTACCCTCTTGCCTGAGCCTCTCAAGTAGCTAGGACTACAGGTGCCTGCTACAACCCCCAGGTAGTTTTTCTACTTTTAGTAGTGACAGGGTCTCACTTTTGCTCAGGCTGCTCTTCAACTCCTGAGCTCAAGCAATCCACAGGCCTTGGCCTCCCAGAGTGCTAGGATTAGACTTGAGCCATCACCCAGCCTAGATTTCTCTTTCTGATAAGTCTGAAGACCACACTCCATTGCATTACTCCTAATTCTCAGGTTAGTAGCCAGTTTTGTCCTCCTCCACTCTAAAAACACAACATGCACATGCCCATGCATTCACCCATAACACACCATCCATCCTTTTAAGGCCTTCTGTAACAGCAGGAGCCTCAAAGTCCCAATCCCCAAAAGCCAGCTGCCACAGAGGCTTGAGTCTCAGAGACCCTCAATCTGCTGAAGCCTAGAGAAGTTGAAAGACTCGGCCGGGGTCCTAGGCCTAGGTGCCTGGCTGGCCTGAGACTTGACCACTTACTCATCACTGTGGGCCAAGGGCCGAGAATAGTGCCTGTCACACAGACACTCAGTAAATATTTGCTCAGTGGACCCAGGTTCTCCGCTCCTGTCTCTTGCTTTGCCTACTTACTGTTCACGAAGGGCTCATGACTTTGAATTTCTCATGAGTCCTCTGTGAAGGATCTGTCCTTAGGCCTGAGTGCCTGTCTGTGCCCAGCAGTGAGGACTAGTTGAGAGATGTGGGCAGGCCAAGACAGGTTTTCCTACCTTTCCCCTAATCCCTGCTATTTCTCATCTCAACAGTGTCTCATAAACCCCACCCTCACACAGTTTACTGTAACTAGGTACCACTTGTGCTGTTATTTACATAATGTTTTTTATGTAAGTCAATTCATTTTTTTTTTTTACTTAAGGCCATTTTTAAAATAAACTTTATGTCACTGCCATAAATGGAAACCCAGTATTGATGGCCATATATAGATGGTAACCATAAAAATAAACACAATGAAAACAAAACAATGTTATTTGATTCAAGCTGGATACTGTTGCTTGCTAAAGCCTCTGACTCGGCATACCTTCCCTGTGTCTCTACAAAAAAAAAAGGATGAGCCAGTATAAGAGAAGTGTTAAAGGCAAGCCAGACCCAAGCTGGGATTTTCTGCACTAAGTCATCAGAAGGATAAGAATGTTTCTAAAAATATTTTATTAAAATAAAATACATGCAAAAAAGCACACCTGTTATAAATTTGATAAATATCCACAAATTGACATACTATATAACCACCGTCCAGATCAAGAAATATAATTTTTTTTTTTTTTTTTTTTGAGACAGAGCCTCAAGCTATCACCCTGGATTGAGTGCCGTGGCATCACAGCTCACAGCAACCTCCAATTCCTGGGCTCAAGCGAGTCACTTGCCTCCGCCTCCCAAGAAGCTGGGACTACAGGCACCCGCCACAATGCCCGGCCATTTTTTGGTTGCAGCCGTTGTTGTTTGGCGGGCCCGGGCTGGATTCGAACCCGCCAGCTTAGGTGTACGTGGCTGGCGCCTTAGCCCGTTGAGCCACAGGCGCCGAGCCAACTTTTTTTTTTTTTAAGAAAGAGAACACTGACAGCACACAGAAGCCCCCTTCATGCTGCTTCCAGTTACCACTCACACCATGGGAGGTAAACGGTTTCCTGACTTCTACTGGCATGGATGACTTTTGCCTGTTCCTGCATTATAAATGACAATAGACAGTGTGCAGTATTGATAACTCCCTGCCTCCCTTTTGTTTTCCTGAAGCAATTTTATGAACAACATCTCTGCTGCCTTTTGCCTAACATTTTGCATGGAAGACCCACCCGTTATCTTTGCACGTAGTTGTACATTAGTCCTTCTCACTGTTGGGTAGCATTCCACAGTATGACTACTACACGATGTTTTGATCCATTCTGTTGTTGAATGGACATTTGGATAGTTTACAATATTTTACTATTGTGAACACAGTTGCCACAACTTCCCAGAACGTGTTGTTTTGAACATGTACACGCACTTCTGTTGGGTCTACATACAGACATGGAATTTCTGGGTCACCGAGTATGACTGTGTTTGCCTGTCATAAATATAGCCAAAAAATTTTGCCAAGTAAATGTACAAATGTATACACCTATCAGCAGTACATAAGGTGTCCACTTGCTCCGTAGCTTTGCAAATAATTGGCATTTTCCATTTTTTCTCAATTTACCTGTTCTGGTTGAGCACTTTTTTTCTAATAGAATAGGAGGAATTTTAAAGGGGAATCACATTATGCAGTGTCATGTAATGTCATGCCCGTGTATCATAAGTGAATATGTTGAGTAGTACCTAAAATCATACATTGCCCTGGCTGAGGAATAATCACAGCATACTGTGGCCTTGAACTCCTGGCTTCAAGAGATCCTCCAACCTCAGCCTCCTGAGCAGATGGGACTACAGGAACCATAGCACCTAGCTCACACCCTTTTTATTATAGAGAGTTTAGTTTTAGTTTAGTTGTTGTTTTCAGCAGAAGGGAAGAGGCACAAAAAAGATAGAAAGCATTGCGTAGATAAAAGCATTGCATGAGCAGAGGACGGATCCTCTAGTCTTTAGACATTCCCCTAGGACTTCTAAAGACCAGCACAGCCCCTTTCCCACAGAGCCCTGAGACAAAATGAACAGGGAGAAGACCTCTGGCTTTTTTCACCCAATTCCTTGGTTAGAAACTTCATAATGGAAATCTGGGAAGCATCACTATGGAAAAGATTAAGAATGAAAAATGTGCTTTGGTGTAACTAAGGCCCTTCAGCATGCCTTGTGGTGATTTTCTGAACTAGCCTCAAGTGCCAACAGCTTGATCTGATCCTCACTGTCACCTTTGCTTTTAGAAAACTTTAACCAAGTGCCTCTTCCCAGGTGTTCCTTTAGGTTTTTGTGTAGCCCTGCCCTCTAGAAGTTGCTGAGTCAGGTTGGATGACCCTAGAGTGACCAAATGCAAAGAACACGAAAGAAAATAATTAGAATCAAAACATAAGCCCTTCAGGCTGGCAGAAGAGTTCGACTCCTCCACTCCCTGGCTGTGTAATTTGGGGCAAGTTATTTAACCTGTCTGGGCCTTAATTTCCTCATCCATAAAATGGGATGATAACAATAGTACCTGCTTCAAAGGGTTGCTGCACAGAGTAAGCGAGACGATCAAGGTGAAATCCTAGCACACTGCCTGGTACATGGCCCTCAGCCATCCACACAGGGAAGAGCCCGCGTCATTTGGCAGGGTGATGCTGAGAGTTCCTCGGGGTGAGGTGAGGCAAGCCCATGTCCCTCTCTCTAGCAAGTTGGGAAGGTGTTTGCAGAGGAGGGAGGAATTCGAGGGCGTTACTCAGTGAGAAGAGATTGGAATTGTCACCTAGAATGTAAGGAGGCAGGGAAGGAGGAGGGGGCTGTATGCACAGAACTTCCAGCAAGTGTGCTGAAGAGTAGCTAAGAGTAAAGCAGAAGGACTCGGAGCACAGCGGCCCTCAGAGGCCTGGAAGAAGGTGTGGAAACTGGTCGTAGGGATTGAGAATTTTATTCCAGGTCAGAGGTCTGGCTGATCTGCATGGCCAGAGTAACAGTGAGGTGTAGTGATAAGAGGAAGAAAGGAACAAAACCAACAGGCCTAAGTCTGTGCAATTGTTTTACAGGTGCTATTTCATTTAATTCTCATAAGTGTCACATGAGGCTCAGACAAGTTAAGTGAGCTGTTCATACTCGACTAGTCTGGTAAAACCTTACCTTTCCCCTACCCTTGAGAGCTGCTGCCAACCTCAGGGTGTGTGGCCTTGGGCACACTATGGCACTTCATTCAAGTCCTCTAGGTTTACACAGACTCTTCTGAAGAATGGGGAGTTGGACTACATGTTCTTAGACATGGAATCAAGAAAGGCTATCTTTGAGAGCAATCTAGTGAGCTTAAGAGCCAGGATTCTGGAGCCACACTGCCTGGCCTCAACTCTTGGCTCAAACTACTATGGTAGAGATTGCTAATATTCACCACATCCTGTCCTCCTTTGCCTCCTGAGCACACAGAAGCCTAACTCAGCCAGAGTCATAAGTGACTACTTGTAGGTAGTGAGCTACAGTGGAGTGACACGTCACTGCCAGGTTGAGGCAATGAAACAAACCCTGTGACCCCTCAGGTTCTGTCCTCATAATGCTCTATATGGTGAGGTTACAATATGGTGGTGTGTCCATCAGCCTGGATCCTGAGTGCCTCTGTGGAACAGAGAACAGAGCCCCCTGCCGGCTGCCTTGAATAGGTCATCAACGTGCAATAAACCTTTGTTGTATTAAAAGAGGGAGGATTACTTGTTATTGTAATATACACTATTCTGTTCTGACGAATGCAACTATTTACTAGCTGCATAAACTTGGGCAAGTCACTTAACCTCTGTGTGCCTCAGTTTCCTCCTCTTTAAAATGGAGACACTGATGATACCTATTTCATAAGGTTGTTGAGAGTATATAAATAACATTTTAGGCACTTCAGACTTAAAAATAATGCTTAAGGCTCGGCGCCTGTGGCTCAACGGGCTAAGGCGCCAGCCACGTACACCTGAGCTGGTGGGTTCGAATCCAGCCCAAGCCCACCAACCAGCAATGACGGCTGCAACCAAAAAATGGCCAGGCGTTGTGGCAGGCACCTGTAGTCCCAGCTACTTGGGAGGCAGAGGCAGGAGACTCGCTTGAGCCCAGGAATTGGAGGTTGCTGTGAGCTGTGAAGCCACAGCGCTCTATC